>JAGFNX010000263.1:0-15041 GCA_017657125.1 Scopulariopsis brevicaulis
GCAGTTTATGATCCCAATCGTGTACGCCGGCTGCAGGAACAGGCGCGCGATCCTCGCAATATCGTCATCGAGCCTTGCAAGGAACTTCTGAGCATACAGCCGCTGCTGCTCCGCGCCAGTGCGCATGACCATGCAGGCGTAGCAACGCATAAGGGGCGGGTCGGTGGGCTGCTCCGTCTCGTCCAGGTGGATCCTAGACTCGAAAAGTTTGAGTATGGACTCCCGTGCCGACTCGACCGGCTCCGGAACGCAGAGGGACTTGGCGTAGTACAGGAGCTGCTGAAGCCAGTTTGGTCGCGCGAGGATCGCGAGATGGTGATAGAGGCGGCCCCTCCCAGGAGAAAGGTCCGATGCCTTCTTGTACCACTGCCGCGACACCTCTGTCCAGATCTCTCGGTCATGAATGTTATCGTCGTCTATCGCCGCCATGTGATACCGTCCGAGATTGCCAAGATATTCTGTCCACGTTTTCTTATGACTCGGGATCGCCTCATAAAGCACTGCCGTCATGTTATATGAGAGGTATATGTAACTGAGCATATGCTCGCGCGATTTCGGGAGACAGCGGCGGAGCAGCTCAAGGTAAGAGTATATCCCGCGGCGCCACATGCGCCTCGGCATGCTATACTCTGACGCCAGCTTGAGCGTCTCGCTCGCGCGGGGATGCCGGATGGCATGAAAGAAGTCCTGGTACTTATGAAGCAGCTCCTGGTGCCGCGCGCTGTAATTCCTCCATTGCTCATCGGTCGGCTCCGTCTCCAAGTTGTGAACCTCGGTGCATTCCTGCTCGGCGAGAAAAATGCCCTCGTTCATCTCGACAGCGATCTGCCATAAGTCCGGTTTGGCCGAGCCCTCGACCACGTCGTGGCGCATCAGTCCAAACGGGCCGTACTGGTTATGTTGCTGCTGGGGCAGATGGGGACTAGTGGTCCTAGCTCCATGCTTGGTATCTTCCGAGGGGGTCCTGCCGGGATACTCAGGGACAAAGTCGGAGATGTCGGAGGCGCCGGAAATAGTAGTGCTTGCTGGGGAATCTTGGGTATTTCCGCGCGAGGCGTCCGGGGTGGGACCGAGGACGATCGTGGAGGAGATTGCAGCAACGGCTTCTGCGGTGGGCTTGTTAGGCTGCCTGGACGGTGTAAGGGTTAGCGTTGACTCGACGGGGGCGGTGGGGGGGCCATACCTGGTATGGCTGCTCTTCTGGGCCATTTTGGGGCGTAGCGTATGAGTTTCCTGAAACGAGTATGTGGTGAGAAGGAGGTGCGAGGGAGGAAGGCGTGATTTAAATAGTAGTATCTCCGGGTGCGCGAGCTGCGAGAGGCGAGGCATAAAGGCAATCACTGATCACTGCCAAGGGTATGCCTGATGCCGTCCGCCTCGCAGAGGACGCCTAGATAACTACATATGAAATACAGAATCATATTAACACCTTCGTTCTATATACACTCTAACCGGTAGCCTCAATCGGTTTCTGTGCAGTGACAACGAAAAGTTTTAAGTAGGTATGGACTGATTTCCGGCGTAGGGTATTCCGAACATTTGCTTTGAGAACCTCTACTTCCTCGTATGACCACCCTAGGACCTCTCCAAATGGTTTGATCGTCAAGCCGTCAAGACCTTCCAAGAGGCTCGCGCGCACAAACGATCCGATGTGCTTCAAGCGTTCGTCCCTCGGCCATGTGCCGATGGGGAGCTTGAATTCCTCTCCACCCACACAGCAGAAACCAGCCTCTATCGCAAGCTCCTCGAGGTGCGGGGCGACGTTGAGTGGGGAACCGATTTTCTCATGAGCTTCTCCAAGGCCACAGAATAAATTGACCAAAGCGTTGTTGTCGTCGATGGTGTCGTCGTCGGAGTAGAGAGTGTTCTCTATTTCCTGAAACTCGACCTGTCCCCCTGGCGCCAGGTTGCGAAGAATCTGGCTCATCAGTCGCGGCCAGTCTTTGATAGAGCCAACCATGAACCTCACGTGGATGAAGTCGAACTTCTGACCCCAGTCTTCCTCGACATCTTGAATCAAGAATCTGACGTTTGGCGGGACCCATTCTGGCTGAATAGGGCTAATGTCCCAGCCTTCGATGACAGCGTTCTCATGTTTGTCTCCGAAATCCGTCACCCATGTTCCAGTGCCAGTACCGATGTCGAGGACTGAGAAACTGCCACGACCATCAGGCTGGATTGGTGCGGCAGAGAGCCGACCTCCAAGCACGCAGGCGAGGACTTCGTGGATAAGCTCAAGGCGTCCGTTCTCGACGTCGTCGACAGGGTACATGTAACGCCCTGATGGCTCAAAAAGCCTCCCATGCTCCTTCTTAAAAGACAGCACGCTGTTTGTCAAGCTGGCGCTGGAGACTCCGTCTCCCCATGTCGAATCAGAGTCGGCTAAACCCCGGAATAAGGGACAACTCGATGGAGTGTCGAATATCCGTCCCTAGGTTGAGCTGTGACGTGGTCTGTTCTCCTGCTTCTGGAGCAAAAATTGCGGTGGGTTCGACCTCTTGGGGTGGGGTCTGCTGGAGGAGATTCCGAACGGAGAGTAGTTCTCGGGCGCGGGCGGAGAGTGCGTCGGAGGTCGGGTCTCTAGAGTAAAATTAGACTGTGGACAAGGGAAGCTGGCGGGTTGAGCGCGAACGTACTCGGCGGATGCCGTTTTTGAGTATGTATCGTATTGCGGTGACCTCGCGTTCGTGTTATGACTTATAGGGCGTTGGACAGCACCGTTAATACGTGCGGAGACGTCGAGGGCGTCTGATGGAAGTGGATAGATTCCATAGGGAACGCGGCAGAGTTCATTCTGGAACATATTGAGATCGTATGTATCGAAGTACGAGTGGATGAAGTATGTCCTGAGATCCTCCGAGTAGGAAAAGGGAAGAAGCAGGAAATATATCTGAGATCAGTTATGACAGCCTTATATCCCCGAGGTCGGTCCTCCTGCGTTGGTGGAGGCGGTCGCCTGGTGCGCGGACCCTGGCAGGGGTGGCTGTATCTCGGCCTGGAGATTCCCAAAGCCCGCGGCACCTTGGGAAGTTAGATGGTCTTGGTACGAGAGGAGCGTGCCTGGCCTCGGCCACCCGGCATATGTAGCCAGGTTGGATAGACATACCCCAGGAGCACCGAGAGCGATGACCAGGAGGGCCGGGGAGACGTATTCAGGATACGCGGTGGCGTACATGGGGCGTGCTGCTGGCGGCCACCTACCCAGACAGGCAAGGTGTGGTACCAGCGGCGAGGGTGTTCGAGAACGCTATCTGGGAACCGGCGGGCTGTTGGAAGTCGCATTGGGGTACGCATTACACGCAGGAAGCGCCTCTCGTCCTAGGTAGAAAAAAACTGACAAGCTCTCTTTAACAATACCGAGAAAAAAACACGAAGATGTATGTGGTCCCGCGCAGCGGCCCCTCTTCCGCAGTACATCCACGCCCTGCCTCTGCCACCCAGCGCAGTTAGCGCGTATTTCGGCGCTGGACCGATTCTTTGACAGGACCGCCGGGAGCTGGTTGGGAACGCGCCACACTAATTTCCGAAGGGGTTGTAAGGGTGTGAAGGCTGGCACGTCGGTCCACACTCGAGCCCTCGGGGCCTGCTTATTTACATAGGTGGGGCTGCACAAAAGGCGTACCCTTGTCATGGAGGGGTGTAAGCCTCTCCGCAAGGGGTCCCAACTGACGCACCGCCCCGGGTAACCCTGTCTAATCCCGGGAACCAAGAAGTCGGGCTTCGTCTCACACCACCGAATCCTATGTGACCGGATCTCGCTCCGGCTGATGCACGAGGCCTCGCCTCGCAGGAAAAGCTCTTGAGGCGCCGTGACGGATAGCAGAGAGCTGAGGAAAACTACGGTACGAGGCTGCGACATATCTGCTTGTATTTCTGATTCTACGAGTATCTTTTGTGTCGTCCAGCTGGCGCTGATACGGCACCTACTCTGGCTCGAGTGCGCTTGGGGCGAGCTCGCGGATGCCGCTAGTAAGCCACCGATTGTTCTTGAGGAGGTTTATCACTTTCCGTCGAGCCGCCACCATTATTATCCCATACTATCCATCTTCCTACTCTTCTTTTAGTCTTCAAGACGGCCATCCACAGGCATCCCATCCGACCGGCCTTTACCCAGGGGCCCCTAGAGTCGTCGTTGGTAATAAGCGGCGGGGGTGGAGGGGGTCCCTCGCTACCATGCGCTGCTTAAGATATCAATATATTTCCAAGCTTTTTTGTTCATGACTCCTCTCTACGTGCCCGAGTCACAACGACTCGGAATCTCCTCTGTCGTCGGTACGTAAGATTTCACCAGTGCCATCTTTTCAACTGCCATATTACTCTATCCTACCACTATCGGATTGACGGCTGTCCCTCTTCCCTGCAAAGCGCGTCGGCGCCGACTAATGCTGTCAGAGCGTCGCGATCCGCTCCCATCAATCGGTATGGATGATTTCCTGACTCTTGCCGCCCGAGGGCGTATTACTCCTCGAGTAGTAATCCGAAGGGTCAACGGCGCTACGGGAAGGTGTGTTTGGCATTCGGGGCACTTAGGGTTAGAAATGAAAGCCGAGTGGTAGCAATCATGACAATATATGTGACCTTGAACGTGTTAGACCGGAAATCAAGTACCAGGATGATTTCTTACCGCAGGAGCCGGCGACGACTTCACCCACGTAGTCCTCAAAGCATATCGAGCATGTGGTTCCACCGTAAACTCTCCTTATCCGTTGCTGTCCGAGATCTTCGTGTGCTGGGCAGAATCGGAGTCTCGCACACCTTTCACAAACGACCTACTTTGGCATTAGAACGAAAGCCACGGGAGCATACACTGAAAGAATTGAAGCTTACACAACCACATCCCGTGAAGCCAAACCTAGATTTGTAGTCATCCCCATCACGAATAGTTTCGCCACAAGTATTGCAATGCTCGATGTTGCCTGTTAAATCCACGAGAACACCTTCTAATTCAGACATGACTAGGGAAAGGTTGACGGAATAATGGTGGGAGAAGGAAAGGAGAATGATGGATCCCCCTGAGAGAAGGGTGTCACGGTTTATATACCTTAAATACCACCACATTGCGAGACCGGCCAGGGCCGCCGCCCCGAATTTGATCACCTTCTTTGGCCTCGGCCTTGCATCCGCGCAGACCGTAGGAGTGACACCCCACCAGCAGTACTCATAGTCCATCGGCGTTCCGGGGTGCCTTATCGACACCAACCGCGTGGCGTACTTACCGGCTCAACCCTCCTGCACCGAACCGTGCGTGCGCGTCACCCACCCGGACTCTGGCCGGGACCTCACCCTCCTCCAGATCGACCAGTCCCAGGGCGCATATGATATCTCCTACGATGCAGATCCCTGTAGTGCTTGGCCTCCTCCCAGGATAGACCCCATTCGCTCTCCATCGTCTTCCGGATCGTGGTCTTTGTCGTCACTATGAGCGTGGGCGGCTCCGGTTCTGCCGGGGCCCTAGAACTGTTCGGGTCTCAGGGTCGTAAAGCGGAAGCAGTAGCACTGGCATGGGAACAATATCTTAGAGAGCAGGGAATGGAGCAGCGCTTCCTCTTTGTCGCCCCTTCGCAAGTGGCTCAGCTAAATTGGGAGTGTGGATTACTGACTATAGTGAGACTAACGCTATAGATCTTCTATCTGTTATTCAAGAGCTTGCTAATATTGTTGCGCCGGAAGCTTTATGGTTATTGGAGAAAATGGGGCTAGTTTGGGTTGATTCGGTCGGTTAACTACCGCTCCGAATCAATATTACTCTTCTCCCCGCTTCTTAAGAAGTGCCATCTCTTTCCCATTCGGACTCACGTCATTTGACCCCAGTTCACGGATACAACTTTGACCACCTCCTATAGTTTGACGTTGTCTCCCTGCCTCAAGAGGAAGTGCCGTCACTTCTTTCTCATTCTCCGGATCCAGAGCTACAGCCCACGCCTCAAATCGTTTCGCAGACCGAAACATCTCAGGCGTCATTGATATTATTCCCCAACAAGAAGAGAAAGAAACGGCCTGCGTTGATTGGCGTGCTATAGACGGCCGGTTGGCTCGCAGTCATGGCGAATTTGGCGTTTCGGCTAGTAAATATGTGCTTTGCAAGGGGTGTGTAGGCCACCCCTATAGTTGTGTGGTCGACGTGCGCGAAATGGTTCGATGAGGATGATGTATTTTACAAAGTGGATGGATGATCCGGGTTTAGCTCGGCACTGCGAGATTTGGGTACGAGCTGGATGGCAAATGCAGGTTAGGAGCGCGACAACTAAGAGTATCCGTCACAGGCTGGTAGTACCTTTATATACTCAGAGGTGGGTGCGCACTCTTAGTTGGGTTATCCCCCACCTCTGGTCGAGGTCGTTGAGGTATCCAAACATTACGAGCGATTTCCTAGGAAGTCATGCGAGGACAGCTGCTGAGGCAGCCAGGCCGACTGGACGTAGGCGAGAGCAAATGCGGTGCCCATAAGCATTAGCCAATTTACCATACCCATGTGCCATAAACATTCCCATTATCCTCGCCCCTTGTCAACATGACGCCGTGCCCCAAGATGCATTCATGGAACGGGGCACCACATCACCCTACCGGCGATTCTCCACTACCTGGCGTCATACGCCATGGAAACGCGCGACTAGCGTGCCAGACAAAATCACTCCGGTTGAATATTACTCTTATGGATAGCTTTACGGAAAATGCTTGTGCTTATAAGTCACCTTTGCACGCCGAAGATAGTTATCAAGAGGGTGCAGTACCCCACGCTGGAGAGGCAGATGCTCGATGCTCGGGGGACGGTTGTCTCTAATGTCGATATGGTGGATGCTATAGCCGACTCGCACGAGGTTCCGATGCGACGTCTGAAACGTGAAATAGACTTAATTGATAGTTGATCGCCGATACAAACGAACCCCAACCCTCACCTGACCATGGACTAAACCTCTGCAAAGTTTAGGTCAGACCCATAAACCAGCTTGGCCCCGTTAGGGAGCAAAAGTGCATTAAGATGCCAGGTATTTGACATTGCAGACTCCACTTCCCCCTTGCTAGCACAAAGAACACGTTCTCCCACTTGCACCGTGAAGAAGTTTCTCTGAGCGTCTCTGGTTAGCGGAACCTTGCGGCCAAGCATAGGCACGTCCACCTTCACCTCCGTCACGTAGCCAATGGGTATCGAATCCCTGAGCATGGTTCGCTCGCCACCACTGTACCATTGAGAGCCATCCCATGCATAAAGCCGACTCTCATTATCCATGGTCGCCTTTACCCCGACGACAGTGCACTTTGAAGCTAATGTGTTGAGGCTGCGGCCTTTCGAGGACCCCGTTCGCGCAGAGCGTTGCTTTGCTTTCCGTCGGCATCCTGCCTGCTTAGCGGCAAAGCTGTCCCTGATCCCCTGCGTCTTCTGAACGCGCATCGCCGGCTCTTGTCCCAGATAGACGCGCGGATCCAGGCCTGGTAGACGGCGAGTGGGCTGAAATCATGGTCAGCACAAGGCCAGACGTGTGTTCGTAGAGTACCTACAGGAGGTGGAGGCGCATAAGAAGTTTCCATGGATCTCATAGAGGAGCGATACTGGGCTGTAATTTCCGGAGCCTGTAGGAAAGGTACGACTCGTGCGGATACCCTCTTTGGAACGAGGGTACGTCGTTCCCAGGCGTTGTATAGGGTCGCGCGATTCGCGTCGAAAAGGAGGTTCGGGGCTGCAGTTGCTAGGGAGACACTGGAAGACGGGTCAATCGGCGGTCGCCAGGTCGCCAATCCGTTTATACCGGATGTGAAGCGCAGATATGGCAGCGGTAATTTATCCTCGTTCATTGCGGGAAGACTCCCCGATCTCCAATTCACAGGGGGAATCTGCCGGCACGCCGCGCACAGATGCTTCGCTGGTTGCACCCCCATATACGGGCAGACCCGCAACTCCCCACCTATAATTGTGGATATGAACCTGCCAGCCACGTACAAACCATGTCTAACGCCGCAATCGATGCAGAACCGCCTCGAGGAGGCGAGTGTATAACCCCGGGGCGGGAGCGATTGGGCTGGCGTGCTCTTGTCGGGCACGTAGACAAGTGTCGACTGAGCGGCTTCAAAACACCCCGGGCCTCTTACGCGGAAGCAGATGTAGCACGCAAAATTTCCGGGCCGGTCGGTGGTAGGGAAGTGTCTTTTGAAGTCTTTCTCTGCGCGCATGACGAAGGCGAACTTATCTTCGGGCCCGGCAGCCTGGGGATCGACGGTATCGTGGAGGTAGCGGCTAACGCTGGACAATGAAATAAGGGATTCGTAGTCAAGGTAGACAAGGATCTTGCGTTTGAGGAGCTCGGGCCCGAGGCGCTCGAAACTTAACCGTGAGGAAAAGTCCGTCATTGGGAAGGATACCGCCGTCATCTCTAAGAAGGATGTCTCGACGAGGCGGAGACCGAAGCCGAGGTGTAAGGGTAGAACGTAAACTAAGAAAGACGATTGGAAGGAAAAGCAAGATGTGACTTGTGTGGTGGAAAGTAGAAGACGAGAAGAGGAACATGAGAACGCCGGATGTTTCTAGCTTAAGTACTTCGCGCACAGTCAAGCTGTCCAGAACGCCGAGCCATCTGGCACACTTCGTACTATGGGAACCCAGGCACGCCGAGCCGGACAACATGGGTGTGGGGGGTGTAGGGGGTGTGGGGGAGGGAGCCCCTTTCAGTCGCCGTTTAAAACGTAGCATAACCCAGAATCTTCGTGCTCCTCGATTACGAGGTTCGCGAGAAGAGTATAATGTTGGCCGCTATAAAGCCAGGATTTTCCAGGCAAGAGGGAGCTGATATATTGCGAGGTAAAGTCTACTATATACTCGATCCAGCTGGGAGGAACCGCCAGAGCCACTTCCTGTCTCAATAGGAATCCTTAGGTTTATTCTTTAACGAAAGATACCTGAATACCTTCCCCGGCTCCCGAGCGGCGCAGATAAGAATTACAATGTCCCGACTGGCCCGTTCCGTGGCCATGTGACCCCGCATTTCATCCATAAACATGGGCGCGATTCCCGTGAGCCACTGAGCGAGCTCAGTTATTGACTCTGTGGGAGATATCGGAACTCTCTCTTCTGTCCGCAACGGTTCGAGTATGCTCAGCTCGGACGGTGCCATGCCGACATCTGGGCTTGCCTGCGTGGTGAAGGAAAGGTACTGCGAGCAGAGAATTCTCGATCCCGCCAAGAATCCCAGGATAAAATCCGCTTCATTGAGCGGAATATTCTCCTCGGTGACCAGTCTAGCGTGGAGTGCAACGCCTTCGTGTATAAGTCCAAACGCCATGCCGAGTTTCCCTGCGAAGACCTGGATGCAGATGCAGACGAGGTAGCAGATCATTTTAGGGTATATCGGCTCGCTTTCTTGTTGCAATAGACCGAGGGCCTTGGCATATCGTTCCCAGAGGAAATCGTAGGTCTCCCGCGGTATCTCCCCCCCTCTTTGCGTTTCCCCCTTGATCCAAAGAACGGCGCCGAGCGAGAGAGCAGCATGATTTACGGCGTGGCTTTGTCCGCACCAATAAAGCACAGTCCACTCCCAGAAGCTGTGTAGCGCTCCTCGCTGCACCACACTCCTCAGCGTATCGAGGAATCTCCTCTCGGGCTCGGCCTTGACTGGGATGGAGCGCCATACGCATAGCTCGCGTTGGGATGGGGTTCGATTGTTAAGCAGTTCCTCGAGGCTCCGTGCTGGCGCTTCGGCTGCTGTGCTGGGTGGTCTATCGTTCTGGGGGTCCATTATGGGGAGGAACAAGTTCTACGCCTGGTAGAAGACGAAGGGTTCGAGACCAAAGACAGACATTGAGCGCGGTTTATAGAAATACCTCATAGGTACCCCTGAAGCGCCTCTTTATATACATGTTATAACTCCCGGACCGGACAAGGATTGCGGGGCGAAGGACTGGAGCGCGAGCTCGAGCGTGGCGTTCGGTGTCCTCGCGAGCAGCTCGGTCGTTATTAACCTATCAATCGAAAGTAGGTTGATACATCGTAGAGGATATACGCACACATCTAAATAAGTGTACAGCTCTAAAGACACGCTCCGCTTCAAAGAACTGGCGATATATTGTTGATCGTATCAACTACGCTTTCATTTTGATTGATCGACCGAACTACCAGGCGGGACAACCAGGTGGATCATACACAAGAGCTCCAGCCCATGGCGCAACCTTCCATCGGGTCCGTGTCCGAGCAGGGTTCCGTCGTCGCCTAATTTGGTAATAACCGCCTGGCGGGGCGGCTGGGTGGGGCTCCCGCAAGCTCGGTTCCGTCGTGCCGGTTGGGACTCAATCAAGGGAGTGGCGTACACCCCTCCCTTGATTACAGGGGTGCGCCTCAGGTAACCGGTCAGAAAAAGGACCCTTGGGCACACCGAGATGCAGCCCACTTGCGCAAAAAAGTGCCTTCCGTTCCAGAAGCGGGTGTACGTATTCTTACTCCCCCCCAACCCCCAACGGCTGCTTTCTAATCCCCTTTCACTCTCAATCCCCTTCCGCTCTCAATCTCCTTCCGCTCTCAATCCCCTTCCGCTCTCAATCCCCTTCCGCTCTCAGTTCTTTTCCACTCTCAATCCCCGTGGCGTCGGATGTTAAAGCCCTGATCAAGTATCTCAAAGCAAAATGCGCTATAAGGGAGATCACGTTAGATCTCGAATTTCGTCAATATTCAAGTCAATCAATATAATACTACAAAGAAACTAACTAGCATGCCTTGCTTTACTCCCACGTCACGACAACAATTTCGTCATAAAGCTACCCAACGATCCACGCACAACCTGGCGTTGCGAGGTGTACGACGACCCCTGGTGGAGGTGGAATGCAGAGGTCGGCTCTCGGGGGTGGTTGACATCGTCCGCAGCGCTATTGGGGATTGCCCTTGGAGCTGCCGGCACTACCGGGGCTCAGAGGTGCCGTGTCGGGGCTGCACCGCCGGCACCTTAAAATCTGACGCTCAGCTGGTCCGAAATTCACGATTGGACATGTCGAGAATGGACATGATGCAAGAAAACTGTCTGCTCGTGAGAATCTCGATCTTGGGACGGAGAATGCTTGATTCATAAGGTCTGCTGATTGGCTATGATTGGACCCACAGCAACTCATGGATCCATGAGTTGATGTGGGTCCAAACGTGGCCAACTGATCAATACCCGCTTCGCGAACCACGACTGCTACGCCAACACCCGCCTTAGGCCTACAGGGCAGGTTGGCATAGAGGTCGTCGCGACGAGGGATATCGATGTAGGTGAGGAAGTCATCGTAGCGAGAATTACTTTGGGGAGGATAACTGCGAGTGCCTCTGCAAGACGTGCGAGGACGGGCTCATTAATGGGTGGGCGCTGGAGGGGCAGGGACCGGTGGTGGCGCGGAGCATTGAGGATGTAGCGCTGGGGTATTCCTTGCGGCCGCGCAGGCGAGACAACAGTATCGGTGTGTCCTCGCGGACGTCCTCCATGATGCTGGATATGCGGCCGCGCATGGCGAAACGATCACGGAGCCAGCGATTCGGCGTGCCGACTGCCGCGCTCTCGACTGAGTCGGGGGGCACGAAGCGGGGTCATCCGTTGGCGACGCCACCATTCACGCCCTCGAAGCGGCAGAAGGTCATGAATCCGTCAAGCTTCTTGCCAGTACCGCTGGCCCTGGCGTCAGAAGAATCGACCGAATCGGAACTGAGCAGCTCCGTGTTGAGCCCTTCGAACGGGGAATCTCCCTCTCCCAAGGCTAACCCCGGCAAGACAACCCCAGCGACGCCTGTCTCCGCAAAGATGAAGCATGACGCGATAGAGACCCCACTCACTTACTTCGCTGGTTTTACCCCGGCCCCAACCCCGAACTCCGCCCGCCCGACCATCGAACCCGAGTCCGACGCGACCCCCACCAAGCCCTGTGACCAACGCTTCCGGAAAGAGTCCACCCCGCCGCCCCGGAAGCGCGTGCCCGGCGACTACACCCTTACGCCGCTCCTACTCTCGGAGCCCGACTCGGCGTGGATCCGCTGCACGATCTGCTCCGAGGCGTTTGTGTAGCGCGACGCGTACTTCACGCGGAGCTCGTGCCCATTGAATGCGAGCTTGACTTTCGTTCCTGGTGGTGGCAGCAGGTCCTCTTCTACTTCAACAACTTCTCCTCGCAAGCCTCCTTGCCGTGTTCGATGTTCTGGTCCCGGCGGTCGTGTTGGCCATACGAAAGGGATTAAGCGTCCTGAGGGGGAGGGCTTGCAGTCCACCCACTTCAGACGGGGCGCCATGCTGACGCCTCCTTTCTTCCACGCCTCCGCCCTCTTCTCTCCTCTCCGCCCGCCTTTATCCTGCCCTTGCGCGCTCAAGTTGGCCGCCATTGTGGGAAGTAGAAGAGAGTAGAGGCGAAGGGGAGAAGCAGGACCCTTGGACGGGAGAATGCCTGATCATGGGCGGCGCTTTGCGTCCTTCCCGCCACAGTGCTGGGATTGCCCTGCCTGGCCGAGGAACGTGAGGGTGACACCACGGCTCCCCTAGTTATTAGCGTCAAGGCCCAAACCCGATATTCACAATATCCTGTCGAGTATTGTCAATGGTATCGTGTGTTGCAACATGATTTCATGCTCAGGCTATAAGAGAAGGACGAGCGCAGGGGCGAGGCAAAGGGGGGACAAGAGGCGAGGAGAGAGGGAAGAAGGCGCGGGGAAATGGAAGTAGGGCAAAGGGTGATAGAGGAGGGGAGAGAAGGGGGAGGGAGGACGGGGAGTGGAAAAAGAGTGCGTGACTGGTACAGCCTATCAGCCTATCTGCCAAGGGGGGACGGCAAGTATATAAAGCCGCCTCCCCTCCAAAAAAAAATTGATCCCTTCTTCTCCACCGTTCTCCTCGTTCTCCAACACGGCTACTCTCTTTCGCCCCAGAAAAATCTCCCGCTTTTATCCGCGTTGCCACCCACCGCTCTCCCGACGCCGCCAAACCGGCGGCCAGGCACGAACAATGCCCCAATCCGCTCCCGAGTTAGCGATGGGGACCTCGGGATGCAGCCTAATATGTGAGTCTGCACTCGAATTGCTAAGCTCCGACTAAGTTATAGCAGCACCCCAACAGGCCCGCCATGCAACGGCCTTCCCAAGCAGAAAGAGATCAGCCGATAGCGGAGCCACTGCCGAGAGCCAGACTGAGGACGATTATCGCGATAAGCGGCTGAAATGTATAGTTTGTGGCAGGGGACCGTTCATTGAGGAGAAAAATTACCGCAGGCACCATGACTACTGCAAATGCGAGCGGGGCGTCACTGTCCGGCCATCTACCTGGCACCCAGGTACCCTGGCTCGGCAAGCGCCCCAGCAGCCGGAGGATGGGGTTTCGAGATACGCCAGGCTCCTAGTCACGAAGAACTCTCGCCAACCATGGAAATCACTGCGGTTTAGGGTAGTCATGCGAAGCAAGCAGAGTGCTTGGAAAAGGGGGAGAGTGCGGAGTGAGCCGAGCCCTTTCAACTTCCTCGGCACGCTGACAACCAACAAGACGCTCGACCTCCATTACGAGGTCCAGCCCGCTGACATATGGGAGCGAATGCTGAATGTCAGTATTCTCAAATGTAAGTAACTTCACCTCCCGCGTGTCTTTGCCCCATTCTGAGCCTTCCCGCTAAACACCCTCTAGGGCATGGCGAACTTTTTATCGGGGATTTTGTCTCTGTGAACGAAGTAGACGGCACCTGTTTTGCGATTATTCAGGAGATTCGCGGATGCCCCGTCAGAGGGGATACCTACGTCCGAATCTACTGGATGTACCGGCCAGAAGACCTCCCTCAAGGTAGACAGCAGTACCACGGTGCATATGAACTAATCCTGTCGAATGATAGTATGGCTACCTGTCCTACCTTTCCCTGCGCAAAACTAATTTCGTCAGTGCAAATTATCCCGGCCGAGAGTATCACAGGGAGAGCGGAAGTGAGTCGCTTCGGTGAAGGGAAAAATGGGACCTGGTATTGGAGACAGGTTTTTGATGTCACGACCCAAGAACTTTCCGTAAGTGTCCCATAGTATTTCCTACACAGGGCTTCGCCGTTAACATCGCAATAGACTGCGACACTTTACTGCGCGTGCCGACAGCCGGGGAACCCGGACAAGTTGGTCTGTTGCACGTCCTGCCGTGAATGGTTCCATAGAGAATGCCTTCTCCGGGATACAGCGAGCGGGTCGGGCTTGGGATGCGTCTTCTGCACGCTATGTCTGGACACCTTGCTGCGAGCCGGCACCCCGCCGCTGTCCTCCAGGTCGGGCTGTGTGGGGTAAAAGTGGACATTCCCCTTTGAGGGTCGGTCTTGAGAGTGAAACCAAAGATTCGCTCGGCCGTTTTGCTGCCTGATCTTTGAAGGCTGAGGCGTTCATAGTCGGAGTATAATCTATGAACGAAGCAAAACCGCAAGGCGAAAGCCTGGTGAAAGAACCACCTGCACGAAACATGCCTTCTCGCGATGGAACATGTCGTCGTGACGTTCTCCGAGCGCATCGGATCTCCGGCCTGGCGATGGGTTACCCCCTCGTGGGGAGACGCTGGTGTGGTGCCCAGATCGCGGTTCCATTGACGCTTCTGCCACGCTCAGCTCGGCAGCATGCTGATCCCCACCTTAGCGCACGGACAAACGCCACCTGATCTCCGGCTAAATTCTGGCGTCTAATGGATGGTTGGCCGGCAGCTTTCTCGCATTGACGACGCGTGGAGTCTGACGTTGCGAACCCTCCAAATCATTCACGCTTATTTCTGGCAGCGCGAGATCCTGCAACGACTCACGAATCCCGCACGCGCGAAAGAGCGAATCTCACATCCTACAGTCGGGCGGCTAATGGTTGGATGGCGGAAGCCTCGACTTGGATGCAGGACTATTGGATACCCGGTTAATCTACGTAACCTTTGCCGTCATGAGAAAATACCACGAGTCCAAAGGCCGTTACCTAGCAGACCTTGATTCTGGCGTAAGAGGTGTCGTAACCCTTGCTGTACAGTGAACAAAATGATTTGAGGGTCGGTAGCTTAGATCAACTCGCACTATCACCTCGCGGCCATACAAGGTGCCATTATCGTCATACAACG
>JAGFNX010000264.1:0-32791 GCA_017657125.1 Scopulariopsis brevicaulis
TCCTTGTGCTGTTGGGTGTGGATTGCGTTGAGCTGCTTGGGGCGGTTGAGGGTCACGAGGAGGATTTGGGGGAATGGGAAGGGGATGAGGGTGTCGGCCACTTGGGGCGGCTGGGAGAGGAGGGGCGACATGACGGGCTAACGAGGTGAGGGGGGTCAGGGGCGTGTGTTGTGATTGCGCTAATTGTAAAGAATGTGGTGATGTTCAMTGGGCCTGGAATTTTGGTCGCGATTGGAATTAATGATGGGGTATGGAACATCCCTAGGCGGTTCAAAGGCTGGGGTATGAGCGGGGGCAGCTCACTCTACCTCGGCTTTCCCCAGATTCGATCGGCTCTTCCGACCCAATTTTGCCTAGTGTCATCGTATGAATAATCGGCGGGGGCGGGCTGTGTTCCTTTTTAAGCACAGTACCGACGCCCTACTTTCTATTCCTTATCATACTTGGATTGCTGAACCCAGAATAACACTCCCCAGGAAATCCTAGTGTCCATCAGCACGTAGCTAGAAACTATGAGTCTGGCTTTGCTTACGACGGCAGGGCAGTAGCTAACTTTGGTCCTTGCGGAGGACAAGAGAAGTCGTCGGATGCGCCCACTTTGCACGGCGATCTGTCGAGCTCGAGCGCCTGGAAGACCGAGCCGGGGATACCTATATAATGTCACCTTTTAAATTTTCTATCCAGCAAGTAAGCGTTGATTGCGTTTCTTAAGGGGGTCGGCGTCGACAGATCTCGCCGCGGCTCGGAGCGGAGCGGAGTGCGGCGACTTTTGAAGACCGATTATTTCCGCCTCGAATTAATTATATCTTGCGCGCTATATAAATCCGTGAGCAGTCAACTTAGCTTCCAAAACAATTCCCTGTCTATCTATAGCCACAAGCCGACACAACTCTGTTTAACCCCTATTCGTTTGCCCCACCCGCACATCGTCATGGGCGCCTCTTGTTGTTCAAGCCCCAATGGGAACAAATCGCTCCAAGCCTCGCCTCCTGACGAGCATCACGACGGCCACGAGCATCCTGGAACCTGCGGTGTGGACTACGACCATGGGCCCGATTATGAAGGGTGTTGCGATGATGGTCGCGATCACGGGTCCGACCACGGCCACGAGGAATGCCGTGGTGACTCCGACTCCTCCAGCGCCATATCCGCAGCTTCGACCTGTTGCGGATCCGAGGAACGCTGTGATGGTAGGTCTACCATGCTATATAACTATGGTACCTAACACTGTCGCTACAGAAAAGTGCATCGAGACAGTAGCGGCACTCAGCTGTGCCAAGGCCTGCGAGGATGACCCCAACCACGAGAGTGAGTCCACCTACCCATCTCTGTTTTTACTCTACGTGAGCTAACGCAATTGCAGAGTCCCTGGATCACCCCCATGAGCACGACACGAGCGGCCACGGAACCGGAGCAGCCTGCAGCACCCACCTCCAGGCTGCCCTCGATCAGTATAGCGGCTACCTCGAGCAAATTCGTTGCATCTGCCGCAGCGTAATAGATCACGGGGGTGCTTTGCTCGATACCTGCTGCAAGGGCAATACCAAAACCAAGGCAGCCAAGGTCAAGCGCACCAGCAACAAGCATGGGAGAAATAAGCGACGGTCTCCAGTCCCAGCCTTCAAGCCATCTGGCAACGGCAGCAAGGCGGCCGACCCCGAGGCTGCGGGTGCTGTCGAGACTATCAACTTCTTGGTCAGCGGCATGGACTGCACTACTTGTGCTGACAAGTTGATGCGGGTGTTTGGCTCCATGGCGGGCGTCTCTCAAGCCAGAGTCAACTTTGTCATCGGCAACGGCGAATTCAACGTGGACACGGCCCTCACCAACGCGGACGAAGTGATCCGCTTTGCTACAATGGCGAGTGGCTTTACGATAAGCAAGGTCATTGGCGGTAATTATTTCCTTGATGTTATGGTCTCATCAGCGGAAGGGAAGCGACTAGTCGACAACCCACCGCGCGGCGTAACCGACGTTCAAGTCCTCGACAAGTCAACAGTTCGTCTGTCCTATGATCCAGCTGTCATCGGTGCTCGTGATCTCATCGCCTCGGTTGAGGGCGGGTGCCAAGGACTGGCGCAGCCTCGCGCTGATCCTCAACTCGAGAATAGCCGCCGTCGACTCTGGGACCAGTTCACGAAGACAGCTCTCGCGGCTACGCTCACCATCCCCGTTGCGGTAGTGTCTTGGTCTGAGGGCTTGGTTGACACGAAGACCAAGGGGATCATTGGATTCGCGCTTGGAACTCTTGTCCAAATAATCGCCATCCCAGAATTCTATCGTCCAGCCATAAGCGCTCTATGGTACAGCCGCGCTGTCGAGATGGACATGCTTGTCGTAATGAGTATCACGGCAGCCTACGTCTACTCTGTCGTTGCGTTCAGCTTCAAAATGGCCGACAAGCCTCTTGACCAAGACGAGTTCTTTGAGACGAGCACCATGCTTGTTACCTTGATCCTCGTGGGACGCCTCATCGCGGCCTTTGCAAGAGTTCAGGCAGTCGCCTCTGTGTCGTTGCGGTCCAAGCAGAACAACACTGCTGTGCTCGTCACCCATGAGGGAACTCGCGAGATCGACTGCCGGCTACTCCAGTACGGCGATCACTTCAGGGTTTTGCCGCATTCCCGTGTGCCTACGGATGGTGTTGTCGTTTCCGGGGAGACGGAAGTAGACGAATCCATGCTCACGGGAGAGTCTCTGCCTGTTCTTAAGAAGAAAGGGAATGAATTGATTGCCGGCACTGTCAGTGGTGACGGTACTGTCGTTGCTCAGCTCACCCGCCTCCCGGGCAAGAACACGGTCACAGACATTGCTCAACTGGTCGAAGAAGCAGCAAACTCCAAGCCCGAGCTGCAGGACCTGGCCAACAAGGTTGCCGCCTGGTTCGTGCCCACCATGGCGGCCGTCGCTGCTGCGGTCCTCGTCATCTGGGTTGCTGTCGGAATCGAGGTTCGCGACTACAGCGCCGGCAAGGCCGTCGGGAACGCCATCACATATTCCGTGGCCTCGCTCGCCGTCGCGTGCCCTTGCGCCCTTGGACTCGCCGTCCCGATGGTTCTCGTTGTAGCGGGCGGTATTGCGGCCAGGGGTGGTATCATTATTAAGTCGGCTGATACAACAGAACGTGCACGGAAGACCACCGATGTCATTTTTGACAAGACGGGCACCATCACCGAGGGCGAGCTTATTGTTGTTGATCAGGTTGTGCCTGGAGGGTATGAGAATGAGGCCATTGCTTTGGCAAAGGCGCTCGTTGCTGGAGGCAAACACCCCGTCTCCGCCGCTGTAGAGAAGCATCTCAACAAGCGAGACGTCGAGCCCATGTCTCACGTGGCAAATGTTCGGGTTATTCCAGGCGCAGGCATCGAGGCAGACCTCAACGGTTCAAGCCTCAAAGCCGGAAGTTCTCGGTGGACTGGATCCGACAAGGTGGCAGAGGTGGTTCGTCTTCAAGAGGCTGGTCTCACCACGCTGGTCATTACCCGAGACTCCATACCCGTCATCATATTCGGTCTCAGCGTACAGATCCGCCCAGAAGCCATACGTGTCATTGCCAATCTCAAGGCCCGCGATATTGCAGTCCACCTCGTGTCTGGAGACCAGAACATGGCCGTCAAGACAGTTGCAGCTACAGTTGGCATTCCCCCCGAAAACGCGGTCGGCGAACGCACCCCGTCAGAGAAGCGCGACTATGTAGCCGCCATCATGAAGGACAAGAGAAGGCACGTCGTGTTCTGCGGTGATGGAACGAATGACGCTGTGGCTGTTGCTCAAGCGACTGTGGGCATTCAAATGGGCGGCGGTAATACCGGCAGCGATATCACGCAGGGTGCTGCGGATGTGATCCTCATGAACGGCCTGGAGGGGATTCCTTTCCTGCTCCGTGTTAGCCAGGCGTCGTTCAACCGCATGGCCTTCAATTTTGTGTGGTCTGGCGTCTACAACGTTCTCGCCGTCACTATGGCCAGTGGTGCTTGGGTCAACTTTCGCATCCCGCCTGCATATGCTGGACTGGGCGAGATGGTCAGCGTGGTGCCTGTGATTCTGGCTGCCGTTTCAATGTTCCTCTTGAACCTCAAGGACCGAGTCAAGGAGACTTGATCAGTATAATAGGTGAGGCGGCTAGGACCAATGTTAGAGGCATAATAGGCAGAATAGATATCCCTCAATCCCTAATCAATTGAGTCTTAAGTCGTGTTTCGTCTCATATATTTAAAATATGCAAACGTGTTTAGGGTTGGTAATACGCGGACATCGTTCCACGTCGAGGACAGTCAAAGTCACAAATTGCGCAGCAGATGAATCAAGAGATCTGTGGATGACAAGACAAACGATGGATAGTCGAATAATTAGATACGCTTCGTTTACTTTAATGTTTGCTATTTCTATGCTGCTATGATCTTCTGCGTTTCCATCACTACCGCCTGCACCTGGTCGACTGTGCGAAAACAGGAGAAGACCTCGGTTATGTCTACGTCTCTTGGACACACCTCTTCCGGATGCGTCTCGTCGGGCATAAAATCTAGATTCGTGCAATCCTTGCTAGGCTCGCAGCTTTCGTGGCCTAGGTTGTGCAGCCGAGTCTGCCTTTCCGCAAACGCCTCGCTTAGCTTGATCAGACGGCCAAACTCCAATCTCAGGCTCGCCCTGATGAAGTCCCGGTAGCTATTGCCGTCAAGGCCAAGCTCGACCGCAGCGTGCCCGTCCGCCGGCTGACTGATTATGACTTTGATGGGCTCACCGGTGCTGGCCGACTTGGCGGCGCGGCGCTTCTGGTAGAGGAAGAAGTCGCCGTATGAAGAGCTGATGCTCGACATCAACGAGCCGAGGAGGTAGACGTTTCTGGAAGCCCCGGGGTACTTGTCGTACGAGCCAAAACAGGCGTTGCACTTCAGGATGAACTCGGCTGATTGTATGGATTGCTGCAACACCTTGAGAACTTGGAAAGTCTCGAGTGAGTCTTCGACTGAGGAGAAGTGCTTATTAACCAATTCGACGCAGCTGCACTTTTTCGGCGCGGAACTGGGAGTCGTGTCACGACTCGGGCTTGTTTGCTTGCATTTCTCGGGACCATGATGAAGCAGGCAGGGGCTTTGATGATCACGCGGTGGTGACGCGGCGGCATCGCCCTCTGTTATTGATTGAGACGGAAAGAGATCGTGACCCGGCGAGCTGTTTTGGCCGGACGCAAAGGCCATGTCCAGCAGCGGGAGCTGAGTGGTAAAGTCTCCCCACACGTCACCCATCGGCTGGTCCAAGCTGTCCATGTTGATGATATCGGCCGGTATCGGGGCAGAAGAGCTGACCTCGCGGTGAGGCTGGCGTAAACGAGGCCGACCCATCGCTCTAGTAGGAGAGTATTGACATTCTAAGCCAAAGTGCGAGCATCTTTCGCATTGTGGAATGTGACGCGAGCATCTCACCTTGCGCTTCCCTGTTAGTTTGGCCTTGTTAGTCTGCGGCTCGGCGGTAAAGTGTAGGGTGTGGTGGGGTGGCGTGTCTCACTGCAGGGGTCGCAAGCGCGATGGCGGGATTTATCGGTACTTATCCGAGGGTCCATATCACGCTGGGGAGAGCGCCGCGAAAAGGTGGGTTCCAAGGCGGCCATCAAAATTGAAAGGCTGATACGGTTGGTACGGTTTGGGGGGTCAATGACCCATCAGGCGTTGACATGACCGCGGATGGCGGAGACTTTTAAAAACTCTCCGCGGTGTGGAGACTTTCCTGTCCGACGGGTTAGATTATGTAAGGTCAGGATCCACTTTCATACCTTTACCCCATTCAACGTACACCACATCAACTCAATCCACCCCTGTCAGGCAAAGACGCGACCTTTAATTACCACCTAAATAGGTACGTACGTTTTGTAGTAAGTTTTCTAGTAGTATATATTTGCATCCTCGTACGCAGAGGCTAGCATAAAATTAGCGATAGGAGAGGTCGAATGTGACCGCCCAGGCCGCTACCTGAGGCTGGCAAGGGCCGAACCAGGGAATCTTCACCTGCACATAGGCCGCTATATCTCTGTACTGGGTATGTATCTAAAGGGAGTGGAGGTTGGGCTGGGCCAGCAGGCGGGATTAGCTCTCTAAATTAGGCAGCTGTCATTTATTTCGGGCCGCAGTCCTCCCCTGTCGTTCTCTCTCAACAGCATGCCAGAACAAATTCCATTCCTGGATCCGCCTTTTTTGATAATTGCACTGTATTAGCTGATATTATGACGCCGGTATCATGGGCGAATACAGGATTCAAAGGTCTGCGATCGTCTATGTTCTTGAAGGCGTCGAGGCGGCCGCTAAAGCATCGGCTCACGCCTACAACTTAGTGAAGCAATGGGCAAGAGGAGCCACCTCGCACAATTCTCTAGCAGAAGGCAGTAGTGAGGGCGATACGGAAGATGCTCTGTCATTAGCAGAGTGGTGCGAGGCTCTTGAGTCTCGGTTCGAAGGCCAGGAGGAGTCGCGGCACATCGCTGCTGTCGCTGTCGCTGTCTGCTTCCTGCGTGGCAGCGGTCGGGAAGGCAAATCCGTCCGGGACAAGGATCTTGAGGTCATCTGGCGCTTGATCCATGATGCTCTTTCGCCACAATCGCCGACCAAGCCCGCCTGGAGGGTGAATCGCAGCTCCCAGGGCTTCCTGGCCGTTCCGCTCTGCAGCTTGGTAGCGAGCGGGAATATCGATGAACTCTTTCGCCTACACGTCTGGCTGCCGGATGGGGAGCGGGGCAACGCTGATTTTGCTATCCATTCGCATCAATCCTTCGCGCAAAGTTGGGTGTTGGCGGGCGAGGGGACCGACACATCGTGGGAAGAAGAGCCTGTGGATGACCCAGTCACCGCTACTCATGCCAAGTACAGGCTGTCCTGGGATGACGGCAAGACGGCCACAGACAGCAGTTACAAGACACACCAACAGTCATCCACAGTCGTGAACACGTCGGAATTGGTGCGTGCGACAGCGGTGTCGTCGGCTGTTCATTCAAGAGGCATGTCGTACACAATTCCATCCTCTTCTTTCCACACCTCGGGTGTGAACTCGGATGAGCTGCACGCTACCTTGTTCTTCTTCGACTCGCACCGTGGGTTCGTCAAGGACGCGCCCGTACTCGGTCCCAAGGATGGCACCTCGTCAACCCAGCTTCGTGACCCAGCCGGGCTCTCCCCGTCCGACCTTTCCACTGCCGTCAATACCTTGCGGAGGTGGGAATTCCTCGTGGAAAGAGGTCGACACCACATGGAAAAGGCGGAGTGGGAACACGCCCTTCGCGACCTCAACAGTGCTCTCCAGCTCTGCTCACCGGGCCAGAATTTTCCTAATAGGAAGCGTTACGAGTGTCTAGTCTACGGCAATCTCGGAAATACGTACAGACGACTCGGTAGGTACGAGCAGGCGGTCAACTACTTGAGGCTCGCGCTGGACGGTTTGCCTACAAACGTGCCGAGGGTGGAGTTTAGCGGCGAGCTCGGCGTGGTTTATCGCCACATGAACCGGCTCGAAGACGCAAAATTAGCCTTCGAAATGCAGTACTTTATGGCGAAAGATGTCAAGTTCGATCGTGCAAGGTGTCGCGCGATTGGAAACATGGGCATGGTCAATTACCAGCTCTTCAGGCGAACCGGGAATGTTGACTACTTGAACTTGGCAACGTATAATCTTACAGAGAGAGTACAGCTCGCTCGAGAGATACAAAAGTCCATCGACAGCTTGAATATGGACCAGAATGTTAAAGAGCGCTGGAAGGGGGAGGCACAAACGTGGGAAACAATCGGCCTCTCGCGTCTCTCACTCTGCCGTGCTGCTGGCGGCAACTTTGGAGGCGCTGTCACCGCCGCGTACGAGGCCGCGAATTTGACCAAGACCTCAAAGGACTCTACCGTAATCGCAATGTCTCGCCTGTTTTACGGACTCGCCCTTCTCAGGAACGGTCAGAGAGGGGAGGCAATTCGACAGTTCAACACCAAAGAAGGATGTACTCCGGCCATTGCGCTGTGCAAAGAGCCATCTGAGGAGCACAGGGAGTACCTGCAAGAGCTGGTAGAGTCCGGCGCCGACATGGACCTTGTCGACGAGTATGGTTACACCGCCATAGAGTATACCATCTTTAACGGAGACGTGAAGATGGAGAACCTGGTCCTCAATGGGCTGCGTCGAAACCCCGGCATGACAGAAGATAGTCTTCTGAAGCGACGGACCGAGGCCGTGCTGCGGAGGGGCTACCGAGAACTATTCCAGGAAAAGCTGCGCCCGGTGCTTCTCCGCGGTGGGCCGGAGTCATTGAAAACCCTCCGAATCAAGTACGCCGCCGAGCTCTCTGTAGATGGGCAGAAGGAAAAGGTGTTCGACCCGCTCAAGTTCTTGCGATACTCTGACTTTCTCGGTTTTGGGAAGCTTCCTAGGTCGAGCGATTCGTTGACACGGGTATTCGCGCCAGGATCTGATGAGGATACCCACGCCCACGAGACGGAATTCGTCATCTTCATATCCTATAGGTGGCTCGCGAAGGCGACGATGTCAACTTCACCGGACGACGATGACAATACGCAGTATAAGAGAATAATTGCCGCCGTGGAGCAGTTCCTTCCTCTCCACCCGCAGGTAGACCGTTCGAAGCTAAGTATATGGCTAGTAAGACAACCCCCTGGCTATTACAAACTGAAGGAGTCTCCGTTGTGAGCTGACGGTGACTACCTGGTTTTCCAGGACTACGCATGCGTCAAGCAGGAAGACCCGGCCAAGGGCGTCAGCGCCCTCCCCATGATCCTCGCCCAATGCAATGCCGTAATCAGCCTCATCGACAAGGGCTATTATACCCGTGCGTGGTGTTCGTTCGAGGTGCTGATGGTGTGGACTCTGAGGAGGTCGTACGGCCTGCATATGTGGTACGAGCACGCGCCCACAGGCGACGAGCAGTGGGAGCTGCGTCCCGGCCCTGTGGATTTACATATCTCTATGGCCGAGAAGAAGGTGACTATGGAAGCGGATCGGGCCAAGATTCTGTTCTTGGAGAGGCAGGTGGCATTGTTTGGCCTTGCCTCATGAGTTCCACACTACCTTTACTCTTCACCGTGGCTTCAGCTCAGAGAGCACAAGCAGACGGTAAGACATGGGCTGGCAAGCATGGCGCCGTAGGAACTCAGAGAGTGCTAAAGGACAATGAGACAGTGATCGAATAATTAGCTCGTGCAAGCCCAAGTGAAGTCTCCCCTTGAATATGCCGACTTCAACTGGGCTGACTTATGTAAGTCGTGGGTATATATATCTTCCATCCGAAGAGGTAAATCTTTAGAGATGGAGTAGTTAAAATAACCCTCGGTGTAAGAGTTACCGAGGAAGCAATCGGATTGGAACGATTCCAGTCTCAATGACGACGATGCAAGACTTCTCAAGCCTGGCCTCCATGTGCTCGATCGTCTGTATGCGGCCTGACGGAGGTGGTAGCAGTGGGTTAAAATGTCCCACCAATAGCCTAGAATTCCGCTTTGAGCTCCCCATTTCGATCTGGACAAAAGAAGCAAAGGATCATCTCCTGGACCTGCTTCCCACATGGGTGCCCGCATCCGAGGAACCAAAACCTCGGGGGAATAATGTCCGAACGCAACTACCCAGATGGTCTTCATATCTTGTAAACGGAGGAACCATGACCGAGTGTAGTTGCCAAAACGATCTTCATATATTTCCAACGGAGAACTGACAGGTTCCAAGGATGGTTATTGGCTTTGGACAGGCACCTTGGTCGGACACGTCGTGTCTTTTCCGGTTTTCCGGGCAACGGCTTTTCCGTTTATCCCAGCATCCCCTCCCGTCCCCCGAGTTTGTTCATGACTCGGCTTGTGCTAGAGACTTCATATAGAGGCACTTTATTGGTACAAATAGCTCGGTGCAGATATCATAATGACTGTGATATAGGTATGGCCGCAGGTCGAACGAATTTTGCAATCCTTATCCCAGTTCTACCGGTGCCCAACACTATGAAGCTTTTTCACGCGTCCCTTGCGCTATCTCTAGCACACATTACATGTGTGTCAGGCCAAGCTGACGTCGACGATATTCCAGCGGCGAAAAAGCCCGACGGACAGGAATATGAGAAGAAGTGTACCATTGCCGCTAACGACGATGGAAGCGACGACTCTGCCGCCATCATAGACGCATTCACCGAGTGCCAAAGAGACGGGCATATCGTTTTCGAAAACACAACTTACAACATTGAGAAGGCAATGTCCTTCAAAAGCCTGGACCATGTTAAAATAGACATCAAGGGCACTCTGAGGGTAAGACCGTTAACCCTAGAAATTTTCGCAAACAATCCTAACATTGTAATGGTTTCAGTGGAGCGAGGACATCGATTATTGGCTCAGTAACTCGCTTCCCATTGGCCCTGGCGAGGATCAGGAGTCATACCCCCCTGAGGCCTATCAGAACCAGACGACTGCGTTCGTCCTAGGGGGAAAGGACCTCTGGGTTGAGGGTCACGGTTATGGCACCTTCCACGGCAACGGCCAGACTTGGTACGACTTCGTCAAGGGCGAGTCCAATTACCCAAGTAAGTAGAGTCCCTATAGGTCATTTAAGTCACGCGTTTGTGCTCACATGCCGCCCTTGCTTAGATAGGCCTCACGCGATCGTGGTAACAGCTGAAGACTCGTACTTCCACGGCCTTCGCTTCGTCCAGCCCCAGATGTGGTAAGTCCAGTGTCCCCGAAAATCAGCCAAATATAAACACTAAACAGTTGGCAGGACTGTGACTATTGTTAGTTCAAACAATGTTCTCCTCGAAGACATCTACGTCAATGCCACCAGCAGTAATAAGAACCCTGCACGGAACACGGATGGAGCTAACACTCTGTTCTCTGATCGTATCACCTTCCGTCGTTGGACGATCCAAAACGGGGACGATTGTATTGCTGCTAAGGCCAACTCAACCAATATCCTTATCGAGGACTCGACTTTCTATAAAGGTCAGGGTGTTGCGATCGGCAGCATTGGCCAGTACTTTGACGAAGTCGAAATTGTGGAGAATGTGACTACGCGCAACATTGTTGGCTACGGCTCTCGCTATATCGGTCGGATTAAAACTTGGACGGGCGAGCAGAACCAGTGGCCGCCTAACGGCGGCGGCGGCGGCATTGGCTGTACGTCTCCTCGCTCATCTCTAGGGCATCCATATGCTAACAGGGAACCACTCCTTCTAGACATCAAGAACATCAATTGGCATAACAACACAATTCACGAAGGCGAGCGGGCACCCCTCGTCATCAACCAGTGTTACACAAACGTGGACGAGGCAAACTGCAGCACGTCCACCTTTGAGATCTCTGACATCCACTTTACCAACCTTACGGGAACGATTCATTCCGACACTGTCGCAGAGTTCCAGTGTAGCCGGTCCCAGGACGGTTGTGACGGCATTGAGATGGAAGATATTAACCTAGAGAACATCGAGGACGACCCACCGACCAGCGCTACGAAGTACAAGTGCAGCAACGTGAACGATCCAAAGGGGTTCACTTGCTCGTGAGACCCTCAGGCAAGTTGAAATTATTATAAGAGGAGGTGAGGTATTAAGCTCTAGCTAACATGATGTGTTCTACCCTTCCTTCGGCCAAACATATCAGACTCTGCATTCCACTCGTGGCCTTATATTTGAGACCTGGATTTTGCTGTGAGCCAACATGACCTTGATGGTTGAAGACGATGTTTATTCCGGTGAAACGTCCTGCATCGATGATGACGAGGTTGCGTATAGATTCCGCGTCTGGCGAGGTCATTGAAGGAGAGGTTGAGAAGTATTTCAAGTAAAATATCGTCGGAAGGTCTGTAACGCAAGGGTATTTGCTACAAGGATGCATTCTGAAGAGTCGATACAAGTTAGAATAGGCCCGGGGAGAAGCAGATGTTAGTAGGAAGGTGAGTGTTAGCAAAGCGGCGGATAAATGACTTACACATAGGCAGCTATTTGCTAGTCTGTAGGAACTACAAAGATAAAGCTTTCTAATTTACTGGAGTGGAGTACGAGCTCTGACATATCTACGGTTCAAGACCAAAAGGCACGTTGCGGTGCTCTTTCCATACAGCAGTCAAAGAGTCACATAACTTTTCCACACCATTTTCTAACGAGTTAGAAGCTAGAATAAGGCTTTGAGGGAGCTAAAAATGACATTAAATCTGCCGTGACATGGTTCAAGGGAGTATTATTACTATAAATCTTTACGGTAATTCGCTACAGGCTCCCTATAAATAAGATCTCGTTTAAGTTCGATAAGAGTACGTAGCCTTACTGAATTACGTTCAAAGCTTTATAGGCATGGATCTTCTATATCTACTATATGTAGTAACGAATTCTAGCTTAGATGTCTTTTGTAGTTGGAGCTATATCCGCATTACTTAAGTCGTTAGTAGCCCCAGAGGTTAGTGGATTAGGATGCCTCAACCTAGTCGTGATAGCCATGTTGTTACAGAGCGGGTTTGGGGAGTGGACTGAAATTGGACATGGAAGAAATATCAACAAATTCATGGAATTATCTAAGTGGTACCATAATCTACTCTTGTTTTCCGACCCGCCAAGTGTCTACGAGCTTGAACAGAGCGTCCTCGGCACCCACATTCCCAGGAAAGACGACGTAAGGCAAGCCGGGCCACTTGGACGTCTCCTCATCGCATCTCCACAATGGGATGCCCGAACCCGCCTGTCCTAGAATCATGGCACGCCTCATCCTGAGCCCCTTTGTCGCCATGTCCGAGGACGTGATGCCGCCCTTGGCGATGATGTACCTCGGCTTCGCGCGTAAGTTGACGAGGAACTCAACCAGCGCGTGGGCTACGACCGACCCAATCTCCAAGCTCTTGGCCGCGTCGTTGCCCACGACTAGTTTCCGGCTCGTCATGACAAGCACATCCTGGCCCCTGGAAATCTCGTTCTCCGCAGTTTGTATCGCGTCCCGTACTGTCTTTGCCGAACTCTCCGCTGATACCAGCAGGTCCTCGACCTGTATCTCGATAGTCGTCAACCGGTCTCCGCTCGACTCCCTCAATACCGCGAGCTGCGCCGTCGTCTTGGGGACGTACGACCCGGCTATGACCAGGCCGCCGACGCCGGCTTTGAGATCCAGCTGGTGGGGTGAGATGGGCGGGATCTGCCTGATGCCCAGCCTCGCGGAGACGAAGGCTGCTCCGGTCCTATAGATGTACCTCTTTCCCTCGGCTGCGGCCTTCAGAACGGCGAGGACGACGGTGTCGACGTCCTCATCCGTCGTAGCGTTCACGATAACGACGGAGCCTTTCGGCACGGAAAGCAAATGCCGCAGCACGCCCTCCGTCCCGCCCTTCCGGATCAAGTCAAGACTCAAAGACTCCACAGCGTCCCGCTTGACACGACCACCCGTCTTCTCCTGCACGTAATCCTGTAGATTCGAGCTCCGGTACCCAAACGTCGCGTCCCTCGCGAAAGGCGTCTGCGCAGCGGGGACAAGCTTATCCCCCTCCGCGACGTAGTGCACGTCGTCGACTGTATACCGCCCGCCCTGCAAGAAGAACGGACATAGGAGGCACGCGTCTGCCTCGCCCAGGACTCTCTCCGCCACGTCGACCTCGAGCGGGAAATGGCCCCGCAGCGTTGAGTCGCCCCTTAGCACGACCTCCACCGGAACACCCGTAGCGCCAGACGCAGCCTTTAGATTGGTGCAGATCTCACTGATCAGCGCTTCCGCGGCATCTGGTCCCAGCGACCTCGAGTTCGTGAGGATAAAGAACCCGCCCCCGGCAGGCGTCCCCCGCAGCTCGGCCTCCAGCACGCTGACCGTCCAGGTCGTTAGGACAGCGACATTGTTGCATGTTTGCGTCCCGGTCGGGTCGTCGTCCAGCGCGACGAGGATGGGGACGGGGGAGTTTGGGTCGATTAGGGCTGCGCGGGTTTGTTGTTTGAGGTCAGATGATGGGGGTGAAGGTAGATTTGCGAGGGTCGCTGCTAGGTCGAGGACCGGGAGTTCGGGGCTCGCCATTTTGGGCTTGTTCGGATGGGGAGATACTCGTGGGAGGCTGGGTATTTGGGCTCGGATATGTGGTCGGCGGGGGAGCGTGATGTCCTTTGTAAAGGGTGCTAGGGAAGCTGCGAGGTAAGGACCCGCTCGGCGGCCATCGGACCAAAGCCCGATTTCCCGGTGCGGAGTGATTGTCTTAGTCACAGCTCGCCCGCAGTTGTCTCAACACGATCGATGAATGCTACTGCGGGGACGTTCTCCACTTAAACTGAGGGGTAGTCCTGTTGTGCGACCGGGGAAATGCTCTTAGATACGGCTTGACCGGGGATCTTCCTTTGTACGAGTACAGCCTCGGAGGACAGTCCGATGATGAAGCGACTAGGATCGGAGGCCGGTCTCGAGGACCGCCCGCGCCGGGCGCCGGGATCCAGCAAGGCCCTACCCCAAGTCCGGTCGCCGGCCGGAACTAATGGCTGTTCTAACGACGGAATCGGCGCCGGTGGTTTCGTTTCCCCGCATCAGCATTTCCCCCAGATTTCTCGCAAAATTAAGGCTTGCGCATCATGTCGGAAACAAAAGGTGCGCTTCGATAGATCCCCGTGGTTGAAAGTAACCATGGGCTTAACATGCGCTTGCAATAGGTCCGATGTTTAATGAGCGGGGATGGGCCGCCGTGTAAACGGTGTGACGAGAAGGGCTTGTCCTGTGTTCTGAACAAGAGCCTCCAGACTCTCATCAACGAGCGTATACCGTTGGTTACATCCATCCCTAATTAATGGGGGATTCTCGCAGTAGCTAACCTTGTTACTAGCTCCACTGATTCCCTGTTTCAAGATCTTGAAACAATCCACTCGGGAGTCCAAAGAGCACTACAGGCCCTCAACCTTCCACTTACGAGCCCGCTTCAAAGCTCCAGACATGCCACTGCACAGACACCTGTGTCCTCGGATGCCACCGGCCCTAACCCCTCGGTCGACGACGGCCCGTCGTGCGACAACTCGCCTAGGCTATCGCCCGAGGATGACAGCGACCTCCCTAATGTTCCCATCCACTCCATCTACCACCTCACGAAACTCCGAGCATTACGCGCATCCGAATCCGACGAACCAGCCCGAGAAGCCGACGCTCAAAACGGGAATGAGAACACAGTAGACGACTTTATCTCACAGGGCCAAATATCCCTCGAAGACGCCGAGAGCCTCTTCGACCTCTACAACACACGCCTAGATCCATACATCTACGGCGTCGGAGCCCGCTACACGTCGCTATGCACCCTCCGCCGAGCAAGCCCCATCTTGACGGCCGCGATCTTGACTGTCGCGGCGATGCATGAGCCGCGGAGCAACCGAATCTATCCCCTCTGCAACCGGGAATTCCGCCGCCTAATGACAGCCTCGCTCTTTGAGCGGAGGTTGGACAGGGATCACCTCCGCGCACTAGGAATTGCGTCATACTGGTTTAACGATGCGTCGTGGATCTTATCTGGCGTTGCGTCACGGCGGGCAGCAGAGTGCAACATCATGAGCTACTACCGCCAACTAAGTACCGAAGACAGTGAGGACGCTGCTGATTTCGTGCGCATATGGTACCTAGTCTACATCTGCGACCAGCACCTTGCCACTCTCTACGGACGGCAGTCGGTATGGCGGGAAGATGCCGCGATTCAAGGCTGGGAGGCGCTGACTAGGAGGCCCGCGGTTACTGCCGGGGATAAGCGGTTGGTGAGCCAGGTGGCGCTGCTGATCATCATACACAACATCCGAGAATTGTTTGGGTCTGAGACGGACCAGCCCGTTCCTGCGGTGTTCTCCACTCATGTCAAAGGATTTGCCCGGCAACTTGACCAGTGGGTTGGGCGTTGGACGACAGAGCTGCCAGGTCCGTCCACCCCTTGACCTTCTCTCCCCTACCACTTTAACCCCACTAACATCCTCTCAGAAGTCCAAGAAGGCTTTGGCTCGTTCCCCCGAAAAGGAGCCCAATTCCACTTCCTCTTCGCAAAGCTCTACCTCTATTCTCATGTCTTTAGAGGCCTCCGAAACTCCCCTGTAGCCCCCCACTTCTGCGATGAGGCCAACGGTGCAGTGGCGGCGGCGACGTCTATACTCAACATGATCATAACAGACGCGGACGTCCGAATAGCTCTTGTTGGGCTGCCATGTTATGTGCAATCAATGATTGGGTTTGCGTGCATGTTTCTGGCGAAATTGATCTCTACACACGCGGAAGAGCTGGTGGATAGGTCAGCTGTGACGGATCTTGTTGCGCGACTGCTTGAAGTGTACCGAGCGACGCCTGTGGGGAAGTGGCACCTTGTTCACCTGATGGCGGATGGCTTAGAGAAAATCTTGGCCGCACTGCAGCGCCAGGGGGCTATTATACACGAGCATCCTGCCACGCAGAACCACTTGACCCAAGCAGACAGCTTGGGTAACGTGGGCTATCTAGGGCAGCTGGACTTTATGGCGGACCTAGACCCGCAGCTTATGGTGGACATGGGCATGGGGCTGGGATCTTCATTCCACCCGTTCATGGGCGCAGACTTTCAGGAACTCGATGGGAATGGAGAGGCGATGTAATAATATAGCGGCAGCCGCGCGATCGGTACTTTTCATGTTGAGTTTCCTATGACTTCTGTTCTTTCTGTTGAGCCGCAAACGTCCGTACATTTTCCACGAGCGGCACATCCGACTCCATGCCCAGAGCTACCGCCTTCTTGACATCAAAGTGCGACGGCCAGCTCCCCACAATAGCCTCAACGCGAGCATCCCTCTCCCCCTTCACCAACGCCCTGGTCTCAGTCCCAGCAACCTCCTCCAGTGCATCGAGAATCTCATGCACACTAACTGTGATCCCCGGTAGATTCACGACCCTACTCCCCCCAAATCTTTCCCCCGACACACCCCTCACGAGGACCAAGTTCTTCACCACTGTCTCGGGACTACATACCCACATTTCCAACTCCCTCGAAACGGGGAGCACCGCCTCCTCTCCCTTCAGCGGCTCCCTCACAATCCCGCTTGCGAAAGAACTAGCGGCCGCCGAAGGTAGTCCCGGCCTAAACACAATGGTCGGGAGCCGTACGATCCGCGCGTCGAGGAGGCCACGGCGCGCCATGTCCCCGAGATACGTCTCGACCATCAGTTTCTGAGCGCCGTACGAGGACTGCGGGGCCGGACAGGTCTCCTCGCTCGTGACGTCCCCCGGAGTCGCGGGTCCGTAGACCGCGAGACTGGAGGGGAAGACCACGACGGTTCCCGGGCGGTTGTGGCGGAGGTTGTCAATGATAAGACGGTGCGAGTCCCAGTTTACACGCCAGCCTAGCTCGAGGTTCGCCTCTGCGCCGCCAGACATAAGGCCGTGGAGGAGGTAGACGGCTGTGTACTTTGTTTCGAGGAGGTATGCGACGGCGGCAGGGTCAGTGAGGTCGTGTTGGGCGGCCGTGAAGCGGTTGGCGTCTTCGGCGGAGAGAGTTGGCGGGGTTGGCGGGGCGGCCACATCGGTTGATGTCAGGCGGAGGGTGGGTGTGCTTTCGAGGAGCGCCGATGCGAGGATCTGGCCGATGAAGCCGGCGCCGCCGGTGATGAGGATATGTTCATGAGGCATTGCGTTATCCATTCTCTTTCAGGTGGTGGAAGATGGTGTCTGGTGGCAGAAAGAAATACGACACGGTATCTTTCCACGACTGCAGTACCTGTGTCTCCTTTTCATATCTGAGGCTATTAGCTGCAGGTCCCGTCGGAGATGCTGTCCGGAAGTGGTTCTGCGGGGTTATGGCCGTCGGAGGGAAGTCCGGGCGGGTCAACCCCGCTTTATGGACTCGTGGAACCACGAAGCCTATGCGGAGACTGACCGGATACACCCATTAACTCGTTCCCCGCGTCATTAGTAGTCGGCGGCGAAACACAGCCTGCGGCAATGACGTCCCCCGAATTTCAAGAGTTTTCCAGTCTCGAGCTTCGATTTGAGGTGGTCATCGTCGCCTCGCGCAAAGATGATATGATTTGCAAGCCCACCATCTGAACCCATAGCAGAATCATACAGCCGGCATTATTAGCGGGTTTGGAAAGGTAGTACCTCTCCTAGCCTGGCAGGGACATGAACCATCATTTCCTCACTCGCTTCCCCAACTATAGGTGGCGAAGGCCGCATATAACATCCCGAGCATCTACGATAAATCATATAATAATGCACGCGCCTGTTCCCTATAAATTTCCCAATATGCGTCGGTGGCAGTTTTCTAGTCGTCCTTGTTACAAGTCATGGCATATCCGCGGCGCTTCCGAACATGAGCGTGCACTGCGTAATGGCCAAGACACGGCCCGGAGCTTTGGGAAGCACTTGCCTGGGCCCCCGGTTGTACCCGTTTGAACCCTATATGCATGATGATAAATTCACCGGGGTTCCCCGCTTTTAGGCTTACGACGTAGTCGGTTGTAAGCGGCCTCCGTCTCCATCGGCCGCCATTGCCCAAGTCGTACAGCCCGTAAGCAAATACTGAACTTGTCATCCTAAGGGCGTGGAGCCAGCAAATACTTAACCCCTCCTTGCCGGCTTACGGCACACTATCATCGCCCGATCGTCAATTCCTACTGACACTCATCATAGCATAAAGCTCAGGGCCCGCGAAGCCTCACTTAACGACACAATCATCAGTTACCGCCCGCGCGCAGCTCTCGTCAAGATGGCACCCCCGCCCCTGACCCTCTACCGTACCAACGGCACCTATTCTTTCGTCCCCCACGCCGTCCTTCTGCACTTCGACATCCCCTTTACCGCGGTCCCCATGCGCCCCAGCTCCGACGACGTCCCGACCGGCAGCCTCTGGGTCGCCGCGGACGGCAGTCTCACGCACGAGCAGTACCTAGCCATCAACCCCACAGGCTTCGTCCCCGCCCTCGCCATCGGGTCTGGCCCGGAATCCACCGTCATAACTGAGATGCCCGGGGTCCTAACCTACCTCGCCTCTCAAGCGCCGCAAGCGAAGCTTCTCGGTGACGGACCCATCGAGCAGGCCAAGGTAGCGGAGTGGATGGCGTGGCTCTCGGGCACGGTGCATGGCATCGGGTTCGTAGCGTACCTCCGGATGGGCCGCTTCGTCGACGATGCCTCCGTCTTTGAGGCCGTCAAGCGGCGAGGAAAGGAGGTGATTGAGAAGTCCTTTGCGACAATCGACGAGCGTCTGAAGGGGAGGGAATTTGCGCTGGGAGACGGGCTTACGGTCGTTGATTTCAATCTTTATCCATTTTGGCGGTGGGCGTCAGGAGGTGGATTCGATTTGGGGGCTTACCCGAACTATGCTGCTCATCTGAGGAAGATCGAGGGGCTGGAGGGGGTCCGGAAGGCTCTGGCGGATGAGGGGCTGAAGCCTTGCTTCGAATAGCATTTATATCTGAAAGGATAAGTGAATACTGATCGAATTGGAATTGCCCTCCCCGGCCCCGGGACTAGGGTGTACGGAAACCGGAAATATAAATATCTAGATCTTTCTTTCCATATGCGATCCTCAGCCCGCCACACATTGTAAGCACCTGGGAGCTTAGCTGTACAAGCCAATGGGCACTGTTATACTTTCGCTACATACTGATAGTTCTCATCACAGCCCATATTGTACCTTCAGGTCGATAGTTTAGCCTCGGGAAAGGGGTTCGGCTTCGCCTGTGGCCTCCGTTCCGACATTTCATTTCCTCCTGGACAGCCCGCGCCGAGGTTGGTGTTGTTGTTTCCACGGGACAGCAAGACGGCTGACGAGGTACAACAAACCTCGGCAAGAACTAACTGCAACTTGATCGACGGAGGACGACAGTTACACGTGGATAATGAGTCATGGGAAAATCTCAAAATCTGCATCTCTCCTTGCATCCGAGAATTACCTACTCAAATGAGAAACACTACACCATGCTCTCCTCCGGCCTATCTCTGGCCAGGTACATAGGGGTGCACGCTACCATCGTGAACGCACGCGACGCACTCATACCTAGAAAACCATAAGGCCCTACGCTTAGCCATCTGCTTGTCCGCATGACACATCTTGACTGGCGACGTCGGAGTTAAGATCTTCATTCACGATAAAGGCCGGTCGAACTTTGCCAAGCCGGGCATCCCCGGAAGGACACGAGGAGGGTCCAAGGTTTTCCCTTGTCCCACAACGCGACCGGAGCCTCGGACCCTTGCAGCTGACCGATGGCCAAGCTCCGGCGCACCCGCCTTGGATCTGCGACGCTCCCGGAGGTCCCATTCGTCCCGTTAGCGTCCGGTCTAGCGCCGGTATCGCAGTCCGAATGAGGCAATGTCTCGGCACTGCTCACGAAAATATTAATAAGAAGGTTTCGCTCCACCAGCGAATTCTGTGCCAGCGAATGACTGTCGGTACATTGCGCATAAGAGTAGAAAAGCCCCACTCGCCGTCAGGAGCTAACCTAGCATGTGAAGCTGGATCCACAACGTCATCGCACAGTCACTATTCAGCGAGGCGAAGCACCGTCCGGAGCTGCATGAGGTTATCAGTAGAAAAAAAAAAATTTGTACAAGTAGGGGCTTACCCGGCTGTCATAAAAGGTTTCAGTATCGGAGTCCTCGGCTCCCTTAGCGGACCACCCCTCCACTATATCCCCGACACTTCACTACTTTCTTCGCGTCCCAGGTATCCTCCCGGGAAAGACTTGGCTCATCCCTACCAGGTGTCGTCACGATGAGGCCCTTCAGTCGGACACTTGTGCGCCCGCCAAAATGCCTGCCGCCGTCGTCCGCACCCCTGCTGCTGGCATGTACTATCCGAAAGGCCCCTAACCACCTCACGATCACCAGCGCACCCGGAAGCATAGTCCTAAGTCGGCGGGCCTATGCTACGCAAGCACATCAACACGACGAGCCAGATGACAGGCAGCGCGTGGTGATCCTCGGCTCCGGCTGGGGCGGCTACACCCTCTCCCGCCACTTATCTCCGGCCGTCTACTCCCCGCTCGTCATCTCCCCGCGCTCCTACTTCGTCTTCACCCCGCTCCTCACCGACGCCGCCAGCGGCTCCCTCGACTTCTCGCACATCGTCGAGCCGGTACGCGACCCCAAGCGTACGGTCGACTATGTGCAGGCCGCAGCGCTGTCCGTCGACTTTGACAAGAAGACGATCCTCTGCGAGTCGACAGTCGTCAAGAGCGGCGTCACAGAGTCTCCTAGGTCAGGCGTTAGCGGAAGGAGCGGGTTCAACGACGAGGGCCCCTCGGCGACGGGTCGACCGTGGGAGAAGGGAGAGAGGTTCGAAATCTCGTACGACAAGCTCATCATCGCGGTTGGGTCGGTAAGCCGGACTTTCGACACTCCCGGCGTCCGCGAGAACGCCATGTTCTTCCGCGACATTGGTGATGCGCGGCGTGTAAGGCGGCGAGTCCGGGAGTGCTTCGAGCTGGCGGTCCAACCGACCACCTCCCCCGAGAGACAAAAGGACCTGCTCCACTTCGCTATCGTCGGCGCGGGCGCGACGGGGACGGAGCTCGCGGCGTCGCTGCGCGACTTTATGAACCAGGATCTAATCAAGCTGTACCCGTCGGTGAGCGGACTTCCTCGCATCACGCTTTATGACGTATCGCCGACGGTGCTGCCTATGTTCGATGCGAAACTCGCGAAATACGCCATGGACAAGATGAAGACGGAGGGAATTGACATCAAGACGTCGCACCACGTCGAGAGCTTGCGGTGGGGCCCTCCCGGGGAAGAGGGGCCGCATCCGATGGACCCGAAGAACTGCCTCACGCTCAAGACGAAGGAGGAGGGCGAGGAGGGAGTCGGGATGTGCGTGTGGGCAACCGGCAACGAGATGAACAACTTCGTCAAGAATCACCTCAATGAGCTAAAAGCCCTTCCCGCCGCCTCGGTGGCATCGGAGCAGGCGGGCGGCGCCTTCGCCCCCGAGTCAACCGGCTCGAAGTGGAGCATCAAGAAGTCTAGCAAGACGGGCTCGCTCCTCGTGGAGGACCGCTTCCGGGTGCAGCTAGTCAGCGACGAGGGAAAGACGGCCGTGCTGCAGGACGTCTTTGCCATCGGCGACAGCGCGACGCCCGAGGCCGGGGCGCTACCCGCCACGGCGCAGGTGACGTACCAGGAGGCGGTGTGGCTAGCCAAGAGGCTCAACAGGCGCGACTTTGACACCGTGCCGCCCTTCTCGTTTAGGAACCTCGGGGTTATGGCGTACATCGGGGACTCGAACGCGCTGGTGGAGACGCCGGATGGGGACGGGAACGGGGCCTGGTTTTTGCCCAAGAAGCTGAAGGGGCGCACGGCGTGGCTGGTCTGGAAGTCGGCATATCTTACGATGAGTATGAGTTGGAGGAATAAACTGCGGGTGGGGTTCCGGTGGATGCTGAACAGGCTTTTTGGGCGGGATATCTCGCGATACTGACCTTACGTCGCAAGGAGCAAGTTTGTACGAGTATGTTGATACGGGATTGAAGAAGTCTGTATGTGTACGTTAAATGGGCCTAGTATGTTCTAAGGGCTATTCATCTCTCCAGCACGCTGCCATACTAGGCAGTATCGGGGATCAGGGCATACGTTTCGTCGAGAGCCGCCTTCTCCCTCTCAAGGAACTTTTGGAACGATCCCAACGGAACGCCCCACGCCCTCACCCCATCCATAGACGCAAGCCCCGCGGTATCCCGCATCATAATCTGCGCCTGTGTGAACACGTCCACCTTACTCTTCTCCTCCGCCTCCTCATCAGACAGGAACCGAACGCTCAGTTTCTTCCCGGTAGCTTCGGCCAGCGTCGAAATCGCATCCTCAGGGGTCAGCAATTCCGTGTGCACGTCGACTTTCTGGCCCGCAAACCTCTTCGGGTCTGTCAGGGCCGCGGCGCCAAATGCGCCAATGTCGTCCGGGTCCACGAACGGGGTGGTCACCCCCTTGTGCAGCGCCGTTTCGAAGACACCCGTCGTTGCCAGATTTCCGAACCAGACTGCCGCAGGGCCAAAGAAGTCGCTCATAAACTTGGACGGGCGCAGAATGGTGAAGGTCGCGAAGTCGATAGACGTCACTGCGTCGAGAATGTCGATCTTAGTCTTGTAAATCTGAGGAGCAAGCCCGTTTGGGTCCATGTCCGAAGCGAGCGCGACGCCCTTCTCGAGCCCGAATATTCCTGAGTAGACGATGTGCTCGACGCCCGCGTCCTTCGCAGCAGCGAGGACGGCCTGCGTGTCGCGGAGTTCCTGGCGAAAATCGGTGAAGGACGGCATGAAGTTTAAAAAGGCGGCTTTTGTGCCTTCCAGTGCCTGCTTCAGGGTCTCGGTGTCACTCCAAGAGCCTGGGAATATGGTGACGCCGATAGCCTCGAGTGCCTTAGCCTTGGCGGAGGAGGGGTCCCGGACCAGGGCGTGGACGGGGATGTTAGACTTGCGAAGGTGGCGGGCGACGAAGCCGCCCTGGTTTCCGGTGGCGCCGCAGACAAAGACAGGAGAAGACATGATTGACTATGGTGTAAAGGCTTGGTTTCAAGACAGTGGCGGGTGCTGGAACTGTCGTGGGGATGATTGAGAAACACTGCAACTAACATCGACCTTATATAGTCGGTTTCTATATATGACGGGCTGCTCCTCTGGAGCTTCGTGTAACTCCCATCTTCTGCGGCCATCCGCGCCCGACAGATTGCCTTTCCGCCAATAGTTGCAAGTTGAAGGACTGAGGCATGTCTACTGTGTGTACTTGCGGTATTCCGGTGGAACTCCGCCGATGACCCCACTTCCCGGCCGCATCCGCCGCCCGCTCCAACTTCAACCCATCCGACACCGCGGAATCCCACCGCTCCCAAAAAGACAGCTTCCCAGTCCGTCCTACTGCAGGTTGTAAACTCGGCATTCTCATCATAATGGCCTCCCATTGCGGTATCCCACCGCCGCGCCGCAAGTCCTGCGCCGCGTGTACGAAAGCGAAGCGCCGCTGCGACTATGCGCTCCCAGCCTGCCTCCGGTGCTCCGACCGAGGAATCGAGTGTCACTATCCCCAACGGACCCGATCTAGTATCCTACGGGTTGCACCGTCTGCAACGCCAGCGCCGACCGCGGAGGAAGCATTGCCCGCTCCGCCAACGCCCTGCGGGATGTTCTCCGCTGGGGCGTTCATGGACGAGATAGTCGCTGCGGATACTACTTTCTCTCAAGGCGTCTCTTATACCAAGGACATCGAAGATATTTTCTCCCCAATCGACGTCTTATGGGACGGTGGCCAGCAGGAGACGATCCCCGGACCGGACTTAGAGGACCGGAATACCACGAGCGGCGTGCCCATGGATTCGGGAGACAGCCAGCTGGGCGGCCCATCTGACCATGCCATTCAACGACCGGCATTTTCGTCTGATGAAATTCAAATGACTCCGGGCGTCGCGGCTGAGAGGCTGCGTGACGCGGCGACGATTATGAACAAGATTCCCCGACTGCTGGTTGAGACGCTGGGAACGCCGTGGTGCCACGCAGACGTGTTCAAGCGCCATATGCCAACCTGTATAAAAGGTACGACTCCCATAAAAGAAAACTCACCGGATGGACGAGGTCAATAGTAACACAGTAGAGGCGCAGATCTCATATCCAGCGCCGCCTTGTATATAGCGGGGACCCAAGAGAGCCGCCCCTTTGCCCTGAGAACGGTTACATCCAACCTGACCGAGTTGGCAAAATCGCCCCTGCCGTCAACGCACCGAGAGTCCCTCGCGAAAACGCACGCCTTGGGCGTATATTACACCATGGCCCTCTTCGACGGCGACGTGGAATCCCGCGCCGCAGCCGAAAAGACACTTCCCAACCTAGAACTCGCCTGCAACTCCCTCCTCCCCCACATAACCTACGACGACCTTTCCCCCGACACCTCACCCACCACTCTCCCCCTCCATCCCCTTCTTGAGACGGAGTCCTACTGGCATAACTGGATCCTCCAAGAATCCACCCGCCGCACCTGGCTCTTCACGAACCAACTCCTCTTATCCTATTCTTTCCTGACCAACCGTCGCCTCGCGCCACCTCGCGAAACATGCCGGTCATGGTCTCTCTCAGGGCGGCTCTGGAGCGCGAGGAACGCGGTGGACTTTGCCGTTGCGTGGGGGGCGGGGCGGAGGCTTGTGGCGACGATAGGAAGGCTGGGGGAGGTGTTTGAGCAGGCGAGGGCGGAGGATTTAGATGAGTTTGGGAGGATGCTTTTGATTTGCTATTTGGGGGAACAGGAGGCTAGGGGGTGGATAGCTGTGAGGGGAGGAGATGTTTCGTGGGCAGGCTTGTCGGGATGCTTATCGTAGCTGAGGGAACAAGAGATCGAGTTACCGCTCAAGAGCCGGTCTAGGGCAAGTTCTTGTGAAGGCGTATGTTGTTTAGCCGGGGGCCGGGGGGCCTGTACCCATGAGAGGATTCAAGGGTCACGACATCGAAGGGCATTGAAGTTTTCATTTGCCAAGCAGAATCTGGGATATCATGGAAGCATTTCAAGGGCTTTAGGAAATCCGAAAATACGATTGCCACTTAAGGTCTCGAGGGAATTCCCGGTTGCCGTACCGGCGAACGGGATATATATGGCCGTTGTGACGTTGACTTTCGGTATAAATTGACCGACCCCAGCAAGCATATGTGACTAGGCGGATATGTAAAGCCCGGGGGAATATCCGTAAACCCAGAATAGACCTCGTAGTGTCTTGCAAAGCACTATCCAGCGGAGTAATGTGAGGCATAGGCTGACATCGGTTTTCCAGTAAAAGTAGGAGGTTGTCTATTCGCGTATGGTCGGATCCCTCCATTGCTTGGCCATGTCGCAAGGCTCTAAGTTTGAAAACCATACCAGCGACCCAGTCTTACCCTCTTTCGCGACCATACCACCAGTTACCTTACAATCTTTACCACCTTCACTACGTCAGGCCTAATAATCCTCCTCGCCGTCACCGTCGGCGCCGGTTCTGTGTCAGGCCACGACGAGGCATGGGATCATTGCGCTTCCCGAGGGGTAGGCGGAGGGAGGCTTCAACTCCACCCGCAGTGCATCAATAGGGCGTTATGGGAACAGAGCCTTACAAGGCGCACGATCCCGGCATTTTCTATAATGTTTATAACGAGACGAAACCGACTTACGTCATTCTGGAACCCCCGCTGTATGATCCTTAAAACAAAACACTTAATAGACACCAGCTACACACTGTTAGATACTAGCATATTGTTGAATGACCATCACGGTTACGCTCATGGTGCTGCGGCAGCAGCCTGCACGTGTCAAATCTACGAGTATGTACCTAACTATCTATATGGATTAACAATAGGTCAAAGCTGAGGGTGGCCGTGGAGATCTATTATTCAAGCGAGGACCCGGATTTGTCTCGGACATAACGCTTCGATTCTGTTGTAGGTTCGAGAGTCGCAAGACAGGTCACGTTTTATTACTTGTCTATCTCGTTTCCTGGACGTCTTTCCATCGTCGATTTTCTCGCGGATGGTAGAGGAGTCAACTGTCATGTCTCAGCCACCTAAACTATTTCGTAGGCTACATGGTGCCAACGGAATGGTACGTACTTACGTATAATTCCGGTCCTTAAGGGGCACAGAGTGTGTCCCACAAAGTGCCGATGGTTGTCTATGGCCTTCAGCTGTGGAGGCCCAGCCTGAACCCTGAACCGTTTTGCCTGCTTCGTCCCCAGGCTGTGTTGTACATTGTTGCTGGCGACGACCAGTAGGCGTTCTCCTGCATGATAATTCATGTCAGGGAGACTAGGGCTCAGTCTGTGCCAATATACAGTGCATACCGTGTGACTTTTGGCATTTGTCCGCAGTCTAGCTGGTATAGTGCTTATATAAGCCGCACTATAATTCAACTCGGACGGATGCCCAAAATTTCCTCGGATTCCGGTGAGGGGCACCTCCAAGGGCTCAATGCACGCTCGATCCCGTACGAAACGGACTCGCGATTCGCCATCGTCATAATCCCGCCTATATACCCCGTCCCTCGGCTTTATCCGAACCCGAACCCGACCGCCGATCGCAACAGTCGCGATGCCTCTCAACCCGCCGCCCGACCTCCCCCCCTTCGATACGTTCGACCACCTCATGTCGGTCGTCAACATCTTCGCCAAGTCCGAGGGCTACGCCATCATCAAGCGACGGCCCTGCAACTACCGCGACGGGATCCCCCGGCGCTGGGACCTGACCTGCAACTCGGGCGGCCGGACCCCCGAGTCCCGGAGCCGCGGGCTCCGCAAGACCAAGTCGTCCAAGACCGAGTGCCCCTGGAAGGCCAAGGCCATCCAGCGCGTATCGCTCCAGGACCGCTGGACGTTGGAGGTACAGGACAAGTCGCACAACCACCCGCCCGCCGAGAAGCAGGGCCACGACATTGCGCACCGGCGGCGGACCTGGACGGAGGAGCAGCGGGAAACGCTGCGCGCCAAGATTATGATGGGGATGCGGGGGCGGGCCATCGCGTCGGAGATGACGAAAGAGTTCCCGGATCAGGTCTGGGATCGGAGGGACATTGAGAACGAGAAGGCTTCCATGCGGAAGGAGGGCATCGACGTCTGATGGCACAGGGATTGTAGGTTCGTCAGTCGCGACATGACGTGCGCCATGACGTGCGCCATGATTCATCACACCCCTGGCCGTAGGGCGTGTATGCCTTGCCAGGACTCGTCACACCCCACTGCATCCGAGGGAGATGCGCCAGGCCGCCCAGTTCCTCGATTTCCTCGGCCACCTCGTTTGAGACAAGGCCCGAGTCTCTCTGGCCCTTTGGAATATCTTCAAAGGTTGCGCCCCAACATTCTCCGTCGCGATGTCAGCGCTTCATCAGTATCTGCTTCAGCGGGAGGGTCATCGGAGTTATACACAGCGCTCAGCATTCATACGACCTCGCGCAGCGCGTTTCACTTCGGGAGCGGGAGTTGGAGCCATTGATTGAGCATAATATACCTATTTTGTTTTTCGGCCACCGACCTGCGGCTCAAGTAGCAGGATTCACTCGGCCGAGGCACCCGTGAGTGAGCCTCGGGCGGCCCCATCGTTACCTCGATCATGTCGCTCCTTGTACCTTCGGCCGCAGCAGAGGTTGTGAAAATGCGATTGGCAGTGTCGCGGTGTGGCAGGATCGTCGACAAGATCCCGGAATCCTATTGCAACCCAGCTGTCCATCTCCGATGCTCCCCCTGCCGCCACGCAAGGGGAACTCCACATAAAATGTCGGAGAAGGCCCTTCGAGAATCCGTCCAGGATGCAGGGGCAGGGAGCCCTCGGTGTTTAAAACCGATATAGATCTACCTCCAGTTCCCGGTTTCTGCGAACCGAGATCTAGCGCCGACCCGTTCCCAATTTCGCACGCAAGGCACAGCCCCGATCATTTGAAACGGCAGGATGGAACATTATTAAGCCCGCACGCGACAGGACGACGAGGCGGGCACGCGACACGGCATCCGTCAGTCTCTGCACGCGAGCCACCGGTAGGAAGCGGGACCGACGCACATTAGGGGGTGGGGTGAAGGATCGCAGCGACGAAGGCGCGCTAGGCTCGGGTAGTAAAAAGTCAAGCTTTCTTCCCCCGGTCGGCGGGCCCAGACGATTGGGGCTCCTTGATAGCACCGGCCGATCATTTCCTCGAGCCTGCAATATTGGCGTGAGGCTGGTTTCCACATCCGGATAAATATAGCGACGAGTTACAAAGAACGTCTCAGGGGCTGGGCGGGTGCCCACCAACTTGGGGGCCTCCCGCGTATCGAGATTTATATGAGGCCATGTGAAAGGGTGGGGCGTCTGGACGATGGGCCTGCCATGATTGATCCTTCGCGCTCCGTATGGGGCCCTTCCTGGTGCTGTGTGGAGAGGTGGCGGTTGGCGCTCAAACCCTTCAGGGCGCAAAAAGTTGACCGTCTCCAGTCCGCGAAACAAGGTGGGGGCACGTTTTTGTTTTGGATCCGACATTTGTAATCGCACTGGATGGGCCTGGATGGTCTGAGTGTGCGTACCAAGTAGACTCCCCTTCCCCACAACTGGTACGACGGAACCCGTCGCGGAAACAAGCCACGCCCACTTCTCCACATGCCAACACCGTGCGGTGGCCCGTGGGCCCATATTAAGCTCCATTAAGCCCCCCCCCCCTCGCTGCAGCACGCGAGGCCATGGATCGGGGCCCCGTAATACCAAGCCCCAGATCGTAGATCGTAATGAATACCCATGGTGCCGGCGTCGTCATCGCCGGTAGCGCACCCGCACTTGACATCTAACCACGGAAACGGGCGTGAGCAGGTTGAAGGAACGCCCCGCCCAAAACATCGTGCGAGTGTGCATGTAGCCTTTATCCAATTACAATTACAGAGCTTCTATCTGGGTAATCCGGACCGCATGACAGCTATACGAGGTATAGGCGGCCTCCTTCCCTCCTCCCTCGCCTAGCCTAGCGTTATACATATCAAGGAAATACGAGGTAAAAAACCGCACGCCGTGACATGCTGAATCTTGCTGATTTGATCCGTGTCGACAGACATGGCAGCCCGTGGCGCCGATCCGCGACCGTTCTCCACGCTCAGCCACGCACCAATGTCACCCCCTGGGTGACACCCGACCCCACACCCCCCTCCCCCGTCACCATCAAGTTCCTGTTGATGTGTCCATATTCCAGGCTCACACCCACAAAAGCTTGTTTCCCTCGGTATCAAAGACGTTGATCATGGTGTACTAGAAAAAGGGGGGGAACGGTTAGCTGGCAATCACACGTGGACGGGTCGTATCCGAGGGAAAAGGGGGTAGCACGAACCTCCATGAAGCGCGGCTTGCCAAAGACGTTGTCGCCGACCCAGTTGTCCTCGTTGTTCACGGGCCTCAGGCCCAGCTCCTCCAGCGACGCCCACCACGTCATCCAGGTATCCAGCTTCTTGGGGATGTTGAGCTGGTCCCTGTCCGTGAAGAAGTGGATCTCGATGAGCAGCTGCCCAAACGGCAGCGACGGCTTCTCGCCCGCCGGCGTCATGGCAATCGTGTGCTCCACGAGACTCGTCAGGGCGTCGAACTCGGCGCCCTCGATGTCCATCTTGACAATGTCGACGTAGTCGTGCCCGTTCTCCGCCATCAGGTCCTGCACGCTCCAGAACTGCGGCTCCTGGGTCTTGTCCGTCGTCTTGCCGATGCCGATCTTGTGGAAGAGCGCCCGGTCAGAGTACTGGCCCGTGATCTCCTCGCCCCAAGAGTCGACCGAGAAGTCGTAGCCCCAGATGTGCGCGTTGGTCCGCTCTAGCACCTCGGCCTCGAATGACGAGTCGCGGTTCACGCCGAACGAGTACATGACGAGCTCGGGCGCGGGGTTCGACGACGACGAGGGCCCGGGGCTCTCCTTCTCGTACCGCGACATGCCGCAGACGACCTTGCCGCCGTCGCCCAGCTTGCCCACGCGCTCCAGGTCGTGGGGGCAGAAGAAGCTCGGCCGCGCAAAGTCCCACGTGTTGTACGGGCGGATGTACCCGTCGGGGAACTCCTTGTCGTTGCCCATGGCGCGCGCCATCTCCTGCCTGTCCTCGACCGCCTCGCCCCAGAGCTTCTCCGCCAGCTCGAGCTTGGCGAGGAGGTGCCGGTCAAGGTTCGAGGGGAGCCCCGACTTTATGAAGTCGAGGCCGCGCGCCGCGGAGTCGGTCCGCGAGCCGAGGGCACAGATGAGGAGGATCACGCCAAAGGCCGCGACGGCGGCGATGATTTTCGACATGGAGAAGATTGGTCTGAGCATCGTGGCGGTCTCCAGAAGGGTTCTGTGATAAAGATACTGTACAAAAAGGAACAAAAAAGGAAGGGACGGGCTGGAACAAAGAAGGAGCGGAAGGAAAGATGTTCGGTATGAGGGGCGTTGAAGTTCCCTTTACATACGTCGTGTCCAGATAAAGAGGGAAGAAGAAAGCGATCAACGAGGAAAGGGATCTGGAGGCGAATCAAGGTCCGCCAGAATGATACGGGGTGGTATATGTACGGAGTACGTATCTTTCAGGGGCACACTCTATTCCCCCGTCCCTGACCTCCAGCAAGGCGTGGGGTCGCAACGCGTAACTGGGAAGCAAGAAAACTGGAGAAGGCTTCCCTGCCATGGCGGACCTCCAAAACGTGCCCCGCAAGTGGTGGAGCGCGAAACGCCCGTAGACCAGGGGTTACACTCTAGTACTGTGCGCGCGGATAAGCACTGGCAAGGGGAGGGGGTGTGGGGAACTGGGGACAGGGGACCGGCGCCCGGGACAGGGGGCAAATCTCAAGTGAAACGACCAGTGGGGGCGGAACGGGGACGGGCTGACGTAGTGATTGTCGGGGGAAGGGACCCACAGTGAGAGGTTTAATTGATACATGGGCGCGGCATGGCGCGCAGGGGTCTCTATCCCGGAGGCGGCGGCTGAGCTGCCCGACATATACTTGTAGGCCAATCTTACTCCGACCAAACGAAGTTCCGCGGTTGTTTCTGTCACAGGAATCTCGAACCGACCGAAGGCCCTGACATAGTCGAAGATGCTCGTCGACGCCTACCTCGTCAACCTAGCTCTGCTAGTCGCCCTCATCGCGGGGGCCATCTACTCCCGCACCCAGAAGCAGTCCCCGGCCGGCCCGTCGCCCGAGAGCTCCGAGGAGGCGCACGATAAGGAAGGCCACGATGGCGGCGACACCACGTCCGACCTCCGCTTCCGCGCATTCCGCAACCGGTTCCTCCGCGTCTACGTCCTCGCGGTAGGCGCAGACTGGCTCCAGGTGCGCCCGCCACCCGCCCCCTCCCGTCTAACAACCATTCGAGCTTCCGGCTAACTACTGTTGAACGGTAGGGCCCCTTCATCTACAGCCTATACCGCCACACCCACAACCTCCCCGAGCCCACAATCGGCGCCCTCTTCGCAACCGGCTTCGTCTGCGGTGCCCTGAGCGCCTCCTTTGCCGGCACCCTCGCCGACCGCTACGGACGCAAGCTCGCCTGCATGCTCTACTGCGTCATCTACTCCGTCTCCTGCCTCACCATGCTCTCCGGCGACCTCAACATCCTCTTCTTCGGGCGGGCCCTCGGCGGCGTGAGCACCACGCTGCTGTTCACCACGTTCGACGCGTGGATGGTGTCCGAGGTTAATAGACAGGGGTTCGCGGAGGAGGGGAGGCTGAGCTCCATCTTCGGGGAGATGTCGACTGCGAATGGGTTTGTGGCGATTGGGTGCGGTGTTGTTTCGCAGTTCTTGGTGCAGCTGTTTGGGTCGGAGAAGGCGCCTTTTATGGCGAGCATTGTGTGCTTGATGTTTGCTCTGCTCTTGATCTCGCGGTACTGGGTATGTTCTGCCAGCCAGTCAACGATCTATCACGTATTCGTTGCTAACAACCTACTTCAAGACTGAGAACTACGGAATCTCCGCCGACGGTGGCTCCTCTACAAAGTCGGCCGCCCGCGCCGCCCTAGCAGGTACCAATTCTCCCTTTCTCTCCACCTCTGAGATCCTGAAACCTAACCATCCCCGAAACAGACCCCCGCCTCCTCGCCGTTGGCTTCACAGCCTGCTTCCTAGAAGGCTCAATGTACATCATGGTCTTCTACTGGTCCGAGGCCATAATCTCCGCCCGCGCCCTCGCCGGAACGGGCGGCGCCATCCCCTTCGGCCTCATCTTTGCAAACTTCATGTCCGCCATGACGCTCGGCTCCCTCTCCTTCGCGCACGCCACCCGCGAGCGCAACTCCGTCCAGCGCTCCTCCCACGCGGTCCAGCTCGCGGCGGCGGTCTCGGCCTCGGCGCTGCTGGTCGTGGTGCTGGTGCAGGGGGAGCTGTTCCGCTTCTGGGCGCTGTGTCTGTTTGAGTATTGCCTGGGGCTGTACTTCCCTAGCAC
>JAGFNX010000265.1:0-106767 GCA_017657125.1 Scopulariopsis brevicaulis
AAAAAAAAAAAAAAAAAAAAAAAAAAAAAAAAAAGAGTCACGACACCCGACAATTTGCTCCAAACTGTCGGGTATTTCGAAGAAGCGCGCATGTGATGGATAATATTACATGTCGGGATCGGGATGAAAGAAAAAAAAAAGGTGAGGGCGCCGTATTGGAACAGAAGGCTGCTTGCTGCTCATCGTCCTCGGGAAAACGAAGGGAGTTGGGTAATGACGAGACGCCCACGTGATGATTGGATTGGACCAGCCATTTCCCTTTCCGGGTAAAACAATGGCGAGGTTTGGCGTTGACCGGGGAGACAGGGATTCATTCGCCTTCCAAAAAGGCACGTAGGGGGGAAGACTAGTGGAGGAGCTTCCCCACCGACATGCAACTGATCATCATCGCCACTTCAGCTTCTTTGTTATCATTCCTGGCTCCGCGCGGGGTTGGTCTGCAGCTCAGAAACCACAAGAAATCATCACAGTTGTGGCTCTAACCTACAAGACGTTCAGGTTGATCAGGATCGGGTCGTCGGGTTGTGGCGATCCGAACATGTTCTTGTCGGTCCACGACGAACCAGAGAGGTGGGCCGGATAATAACACGGCGCCTCAGACGGCGTTGCCGGTGGGGATGGCCGCGGGCGCTGTTATTCGCCGAATGCCAACTGGCGTCGATGACCAGCGCGATCCCGCCCCGCTGAGAGGCGCTGTTCCTGGCGGCTTTCGTCCTAACAATTCCTCGGTTTGGTCCGAGTCCCCGCCCCGCGTCCAACACCAAAAAAATCCCATCACGAGCCCCCCCCCTTTCAACTCGGAAAGAATACGAGAATAAGCACGGGAAGCTTTGCGACGCGGAGGGTAGTATTGCTCGTGTCTCCTGCGCCCCCGACCTCTCTGCGTCGAATGCGACTGGAGATGGCGCACCTGTTACATCTTTCTTGGTGTTTGTCTGCACCGCCCCGACACTCGAGAGAGGCTACTTCCTATTCAGGTATCTCGCTTTCCACACAGTGCCGCGGACCTGACGCCCCTTCATTTAACTCGGCGCATCCCACCCGAAGCCAACTTTTAAGCCTGGCCTAGGGGAAAGCTTGGTTGGCAGACGCGAAAGCCACCGATCCAGACCACTGGATCTGCCGAGCAATTCTGATTGAAGGTATTACTGAGAAGGACCTGTTGCTCGGAATGCCTCGGATGAGTGTGATGTGATGCCTGCGCTCTGGATGGATGGCTCCGGCGAAACATTACTGCCGCGAGAGATGAGAGAAGCCAGTCCCAGACGAGATAGGCTGCCGAGAGGGAATTATTGACTATTGACCGGCTGGCACTTAATAGAGCGCTGTCACGTCGCATTCATGCATTGCCAAGACAACCGCCCCCAGCCGGGCTTGGCCTCCAAATGGCAGAAAGGGCCGGCAAGACTCGATACTCGTACGGAGTACTTCGATCGGCTGGGATGTTGACGATGGCCAAGTATGAGACGGCGTCAGGAACACAGCATCAGAAGCGTCTGTCGGATCTTGCGGGGAAACACTTGATAAATTCATCGCAAAACCTTGATTCGGTGTGGGGCCGGTGGCCGGGAATGTCATTTCAGGAGCCCGCACTGTGTGCCGGTACGCTGCTACGCTGTCCCGCCCCCCCAAAAAACCCGCCCGGCACACAATGCCCACGGCGTTAACGCTTGGTATTAATACCTGCCTCGTTGGTACTGTCGTGGTCGCCCGTCCGCCCACAGCCCGGCCCACGCGCACGTCTTGGCCCCTTTCCCCCAATCCCAGCGCCCGGGTCGCAACCCCATCCTCTCCCTTCTCCTTCCTTCTCCCACCGCCATTGATCGCGACTAAGAGGGTGAGCCGGAGATCCCCCCCCCGAGAATCAGAAACTTTCACGGCAATACGATCTCGACGGATACGAACGAACCACGGGGATCACGCTCAGCCTCGACTCCCGCCCGCTCCGTCTCGCGAGACATTCCTTCGCTCCTACTCGCTCCGCTCCTCAAGCTCCTTCCCCTCGCTTGATCTCTTAGATTGCCAAGGCAGTCGCGGACAGCCACGGGGACGCTATTGTCCCGCGCCTTCGTTTCGCTCTCCCGTATTTCGCTCACTCGTTACTCCGAGGCGGCCATACCGGCGGCGTCGCCATTCCTCTTTCGTCTTCGGCTTCCTCTTTCCAACTCGTCGCTCACCGTCCAGGTGACCCGTGACGGCCCACACCATCCTCGACGCCATCTCGTACTCGCCATTTGTCAGTTATGTACGTGCGGTTTGTTATAGGCCACGCCGGTAGCACTTAGGAACAGATCGCCATCAGCCGCCCCGACACAATGCAGCGTCGTCATTACTACGAGCAACCATACCCATCAGAATCCATCCCGCTCGAGAGTCCCTACGATAACCGTGGTCCCTCGCCCGGCTATCACCCCGACCAACACCACGCTCACGCCCAACCTCACGCCTACTCCGGCCATTCCCAGGAACACTACGAGGTCGACGACTCCGCGAACCCCTTCTCGAACCATCACCACTACAACCCCGAACTGTCGTCCGCGTCCTCGGCCGGTTCTCGCAACTATCCCGATCACCAGTACCACGGCCACGGCGACGGCTACTCACACGGCCACAGCCATATAACACCGGGCGCAGACAACTTTGGACACGCCGCATCGGGAGGCGTAGCCGGCATCGCCTACTCAGTTGCAGACGAACGCGCGAGGGGAAGCGGTGCCGACGCCATGCACCACGTAGACCGCCCGCCCTTGAGCGCGTACGGGAACAGCTACCACAGCCAACCGCACGCCCAGTCCGGACCCTACGACGCGAACATGCCCCCGGCCGGCGGCATCCAGAACCCCTTTGCCGGCGGCAGCGACTCCACGCGCTCCAGCCTGACGAACAATGGTCTCGGACCCGCCTCAAACCCGTTCCCCATGGCCGACCCGCACCCGCGCTCGGCTAATTCTCAACTAGGCGTTGTCGACCCCAACGCTATCGCCGATGACGGGGACGACGGCCTGCACTACGGGAGGCGGGGGCGGACGTCGATGCTCAGCCTGCACAGCAACCCAAGCGGGAGGAACGGTCTCGGGGCTGGCGCGGCAGCCGGAGGAGTTATGGGGCCGGGGTCGAACCAAAATTCTGGAGCGTTCAATGATGGTACCGCGGCCGGTGCCGCGGCTGGAGGAGGCGGCGGCAGGACGGCGGCCATCCTGGAGAAGGAGTCGCCGTGGATTAAGAAGCAGAGCAGCGGTAAGAAGAAGTGGAGGTGGGCCATTATCATTGGCGTTGTCCTCATCATTCTCGGAGCTGTCGTCGGAGGCGTACTCGGAAGTGTGCTGGGGAACGACAAGCAGGAGGACGACCACAAGACCGGAAAGTCGGCGGACGACGACCTCGCGGAGAACGGCGACCTGAGCCTCAAGAGCGACGAGATTCAGAAGCTACTGAACAACAAGAACCTGCACAAAGTGTTCCCCGGCATGGACTACACGCCCAACAACTCACAGTACCCCGACTGCGAGAAGAACCCGCCCTCGCAGAACAATATCACTCGCGACGTTGCCGTTCTCAGCCAGCTCACCGACACTGTTCGCCTCTACGGTACCGACTGCAACCAGACCCAGATGGTCTTGCACTCTATCGAGAGGCTTGAGCTCAAGGACACGATGAAGGTCTGGCTGGGTGTGTGGCAGGACGGGAACTCGACGACCAACGAGCGCCAGCTCGACCAGATGTGGGACATCCTGAACGAGTACGGCGATGAGCCATTTGCGGGCCTCATTATTGCCAACGAGATTCTATTCCGCGAGGAGATGACCATCAGTGAGCTCTCCAAGATCCTGGGCGACACTAGGAAGGAGTTGGCCAAGAAGAATATCGACCTGCCGGTGGCCACGTCTGATCTGGGAGACGACCTTACGCAGGCGCTCGTGGACGAGAGCGACTACGTCATGGCCAACATCCACCCCTTCTTCGCGGGCGTGTCCGCCGAGGACGCGGCGTCCTGGACGTGGAGCTTCTGGGAGGGCACCAACGGCAAGCTCTGGAAGAAGGAGAAGTCGAAGAACATCATCGCTGAGGTGGGGTGGCCGACGGCCGGCGGCAGCAATAAGGCCTCCAAAGCCAGCGTGTCGGGCGCCAACCAGCTCCTGGATGACTGGGTGTGCGACGCGCTGACTAACGGCACCAACTACTTCTGGTTCTCGGCGTTCGACGAGCCGTGGAAGGAGAGCTTTAACGAGAAGGGCAAGGAGTGGGAGGACAAGTGGGGGTTGTTTGATGTGGACAGGAATTTGAAGGACGGGATTACGATACCCGACTGCGGGGGCGACACGATATGACATCGTGCCCCTTGCATTTTCTTTTATAGTTATGTCAGTTTTTTCTTTTCTTCTCTTACTGTTTTGTGGTGTTGTTTTTGGTGTTGGTGTGAGTTGAATGCATGGGAGCTGGGTTTCCTTGTTTCTGGCTCGGGAGGAAGATGGGAGCCGGGTGTTTCTTTGACGTCTTAATCTGCCCATGTGTCCACGTCTTGAATCTTGACGTCGGGTGTTTGGAGGGAAGGGGGGCTTTTTATATCCGTGCATCTGGTAGTCAGATGGAGGGGAAAGGTGTGAGGAGGCAGGGAAGGGGATGGGGGGTGAGGATGGGGGTGTTTGTTTCGTTTATACATGTAGCGTATGGGTGTTTTCTTAATGTCATTCCTTTCTTGGGATCTTTTGGATCTTTGGGGCTTGTAGGATATGTTCTTGTTCAGTGGACATGTCCTCTCCGGGAAGTTTGTGGGTTGGTTGTGGGTGAAGCCTGAGGGGAATTGAGGGCAACGTGCTGGCTTCATGCTTTACTCGTTTGGTCTTTGGGGTATACGGGGAGGTATGGGTGGCGGTCTTCTTGGTAGAGGATGTTCCTCGGTGAGGGGAAGCGGATAGTGTAGTCTTGGAATATATATTACGTTCTTTCTTCGCTTTCTTTTTGTCCCGCTGGTGATGTGTGAGATGAGGTCCTGTCGGCCGACGGCTTCGACCATTCAATGACTCGTGCGAGACGGCTGGATATACGGATACTGGTTGACACGGGGTTCGTAGTATCCCGAGCCATAACATCTTGACGCCTTTTGAGTGGCCGATGCCTGCCCGTGATATCGATAGGGAGCCTCCGCGATTCGCCGGCTGGTCTATTATGAAGCTCTCTACAACGCCCTCGATCGCGACACTCTGTCTGCCGCGGGACTACACGCTCGGATGCCCGCGCCCCGGGCCCCCGGCGAATGCTGTCTGAGCGAGCTAGGTATTCCCGTAAGCTGTCTAGGGCACGCCGAACATCGGAGGGGGCTGAGTCTGAATCACAGGCGAGGTGTCCCGTGTTGCGTGCTCCCCCCTCCCGACTTACACCCCCGTCTCGCACCTCCCTCGCGAAACCCCGTCAAAGAGAGTGCAAAACGGATAGATCAGGGAAGGGTCAAGGGTACGAGGATAATAGAACGGCATCCCCTGCGCGGCCGCGTGTCCCCAGGCTTCCTCCCCTCCTCGCCTAACCCCAGCCATCGAGATGCCCGGAAGACGGCCGAAGAGCCTCTCCGAGACAGGTCCGTGGGTCGGAGGCACACCTCCACTAAGCAGGAAGATGAAAGGCCCGACGTCGCACATAACACGTAAAGCACCGTCATGGCCCGACCCCGAAGCCCGAAATCATAACGCCCCTCGTCTCCTCGTCGCCAACGGGAAGCCTTACTCTAACATGATCCCCTTGCCTCCCAATGGCAGCAGAACACCATTCCAAATAACTTTAGCGCGGAGCGGATCGCCAGCTCCCATCTCCGCGGAACGACCGGCCCGGGTCGGCCGAGTCGACAGCACCACGGGGACGCGGTCACACGCCAAAACACAGCCCTAAACAGAGCGTCCGCCGGGGGTCCGCATCACCATCCCGAGTTCCCCCGCGCCGTCGTCACATTCCAAATCGCGCTCGAAGGGATGGGTGGTTCCCGAGGAAACCAGGACCAACGAAAGAACAAGCTCTGTTGGACCGGTCGTCTAACCGCCGGGAGTTCGGTCACATGCCCATCACCAGTCCCGGGAAAAAGCTTCCAGAACGACGCCAATGCTAAGATTATGACAGCCGGCAACGAAACCCCCCACAATCAACCCATTCCCCATCCCAGCCCCGTCCTCTCGCAGTGCGGGAGCACCCATATCCGCGGCAGGGGACCCCTCCAGCCCTGGGCGTGGCGCGTTCCCACGCCGGGAAGCCCCGGTGTGGGCTGTTTGGCCAGCCGGCGCTCGGCGCTCCTCGACTGGAGATGCCTCTTGGGGATAAAATGCCGCTTTGGAGCTTAATTAGGGGCGTGAGGGCGGGGAAAGGTATACTTGTATACTTGTATACGTCTACTACTTTATGTATGTTGTATTGCTGTATGGTGTAAGGTGCAAGGTGTACGCTACTTCGTATACTTGGGCGCCGAATCCGTCATATCTGATCAAATTGTGGGGAGCGACCTCTTCGGGTAGGCGATGGGCTACGGTAGGACGGGACAGGACGGGGAACGGATGGGGCAAGTTGGGCGGTGTTCCTGTCCTTGTGACGGGCATATTTTTTTTCCTTTTGCCCTCCACCGTGCTGTAAGCGGGTCATCTGCTCGGCGACAATTCGCAATTGTTAGTCACACTCACAGGCTTCTCCTGCCCCTCGGCCTCCCAAAGTCCGCTTTCCGCCTCCAACAGCCAACATCTGCCCTCACTGAGGAAAACGGAACCGCCCTCGGTACAAAATTGGTCTTCACACGTCTCGGAGATCCGTTTCTCTTTTCTAAGCACACACCTCCTCTTACTCATTACTCACAGTGGTACAAGATCCTGCAGGGTCGCTGGCCAATACGGGGACTCCGGGCGGGCGACTGCGGGGCGTGATTGGCCCGACCGGAAGGCCTCAAAAGTACTCTGTACCCACGACCGTTTGACCCTCCAATATTGCCCCCGATTGCTTTTGCCTTCCGTCGTGTCTCGCAATTCCTCTCCCGCGAGACATACATATCTCGTTGTATCATCGAATGCAAATACTGCCGGAGCCCAGCCACTCAGAGACACCCATCACTTGCTGCTCCCCGCCGTGGCAACCGGGCGCACAAGCAGCGCTTTTACCTTTGTGCGCGGCCGCGAAGCCGCGGACCTCCTCGGCTCTTCGGGCTAGGGGGTCGGAGGAGTGGAGATCTCCTTGCCCCCGGCTGGACCCCTATAAACCAGCACGCTCTATTTACGTTTACGGAAATAATTAAAGTGCTGAGGAAGGAATTGCATGGGGGGCCCCATGTATGACGACGATGATTTCACCGAGGCCCGCGGACGATGCGCCCCGGGACACAACGCTCTCGGGTATCGCCATTATCGTCAGTTGTCACCATCGTGGCGGCGAGCGCCGTATTTCGAGATGGAGAAGTACGAGTCAAACGTTGTTGATCCATCCCATCCCAGAGGAACCCAACGTTGGCCCATTGGCCAATGGCCGTGTCAAACGGGTGCAAACCCAATGGCCGCTAGGTCCCGGACGCGTCGGTATTGCTCATTGCCGGATAGCTAATACCCGGACCCACGAGCCTACAAGTACGTCTAACGCACGTAACCGCAGGCGGATCCTCAACACCCAGACAGTGATGCCCATATCCCGAATAAGAGACCAGACGGCTCTGAGAGCTCATCGAAACCTTCTAGCGAGAAGCCTCAAGCCAGACACCGAAATAAAACCGAACACAACGAGGCGGCACAGCGCACGTGAATCCAGCAATGGAGGTGGGCAGCTGCGACTCACATTGTAACGGTGTTACAGCGAGAGGGTGGTCTAGACCCCTCCATCTCGATTCGGCGGCTCGGGTTCGCGCATTCGCTCGTCACCGATGACACGGCACACCAAACTTTTCGATCCATGTCTCGACGGCCCTCTCCGTCGCCCACCGGGTGTTACATGTACCCACAGCCCTCTCCCGTGCCTCTCTGAACTTGCCTCGCATAGGCCCAGTTTGAGTGTTTTCCACGCCACAGGCGGGTCTCCCATCACTTTGAGGTCCCCCAGGCCCGCCGTTTCCCCGTTTCCGAACTGCGTTTCTGTTTCTGACTCACACGCACTTCAACCACCCACTTAGCCTCCGACGCTCGCGTTTTGCACGTGGCCAAGCTTAAACTGCCATGTGGGCTTTGACCAGACGCCGGCAAAACACTAATAATAAACGGCTGCCCAGTTCCAGCGCTTCCTTGTTCCGAGCCTCGGGTCCGACGCCGCCTCGGAGTTTATAATCTGGAGCAGCGCGTCGACGGGGCCCTGCAAGCACATGCAAGAGCTCTCCAAAACTCTAACGCGATGTCGATCGCCTCCTGCCACAGAAGACCACAACAACCCCGTAGAATAAAAAACGGACTAAAAGATTAAAGACAGACTTCACCTGCCAATGGAGCTTGCCTCGCCAACCGTTTCGTCGGACCCTGGCGACGCCATTCCCGAATGTCGTACGACATGGCACAGCCAGAGCTGCTAGGGCGCCTCCTGCGCTCCACCCCCCCGCGGAGCCACACGCCCCTGCCGAGCCCACTAAGCCCACTCCTTTCCCCTTTTGGCGTCCGTTATTGGCCCCCCGGGCGCGCGACTCACGTAATGGTTTGTGCGCATCTCCGCGCTGGGCACTGGTGGCTCTTTCCGTCCTCTCCGGGGGCGCCCCATCCCCGTGCCTTCGGTCGGCGGGCCCCACTTGGGGGGAAGGGGGCGCTCCTGCCTCGCATCGCCGATGCTTGGGAAAGCGCGAGCTTCCGGCGCGCCCGTTACGCTCCGCTCCGTATAGTGGGAACCTTGGGGGGGAAGCCAAGACCGCGGCCCTGCGTAACTTGCACTCCATAACGCTTCGATCTCCAGGGTCCTCCGCGTTTGCTAGTTCCCGGTTCTTTTTCTCGTATATAAGTGACGTCCCTCTTCTCGCCCCTCCCCGCCGCCCGGTCTTACATCAGAGCCCCTCCACGTTTGTAAACCGAAAAAGCTATCGCCATAGCAATAGAATCACATTATCGTCAGTACAAAAAGCCTTGCCAAGAAGCAGGACTCCCATCGATACCCTCGTACCTTTCCTCCGGACCTGAACGCGCCGACACTCGGTACTTGTACACGGCCTCTCGTCCCCGCAGACATCGCGGCGCAAACGACGGCACCAGCCTCTTATCGCGACATCGCAACGCGCGCGGATAGGTACTGTCAGAGACAGGTCGCCTATTCCCCGGCCACCGCTGAACCAGCGCTCAGCTGCCCCTGGAAAGTTTTCACCGCGGCAACGTCACCAGCACCGGCGATCTTGCCACCACGCTACGCCCGAGCTTAAATCCAAGCTCGAGCTGCAAGCTCCGGACAAGCTTCTCTCACCTTCCCCTTTCGGGGACAGCCTAAGAGGACGAAGCTTTATCCTGTGATCCCACCGCGCATCGATACTCGGCCTGCTGCCTCGAAAGCCCTACCTCGAGAAGCCTATTGAGTTTGGGCCTCCGGCGCACAAAAGAGGAACCCACGCGAACACCGAGCACCGGATAGGCACTTTTGCCAGACGGGAAGACAAAGAAGGCACTGTTCCACATAATCCGGTCTCTCAACCGATTGAACGCCCCCCTCTTTTCTCTCTCTGCCTCCCCGCTTCTGCCCTCGGTCTCATCCTCGCCCATCACCCTTCCCGGGCAAGCTGCGCTGTGCGAGTGGAGCTTCAGACATCACAATTGAGCCACCCGTAGGCGCTTCTACCACAATGGACTATTACAGCAGTTTTCCGCGGGACGATGAGGTAAGCTTGCTCGCATCCCCGTCCCCGTCTGAGTTTCACAAGCCGAAGCTTCAGACGGTGGTGACAAGCCGTGAGCGAGATCCAGACTAACAGCGTACCTCTTGCAGCACCAGCTCGACCTCGCAACAATGTACGGCCTCATGCAGCCTGACGACGCCACCGACACGATGCCGTCGCCGGTATCGCCCACTCTCCCCCTCGAGAACACCTACCAGCTCCCCCAAGGGTCCGAGTGGCTGAGCACAAAGGCGCCCCACTCCCCCGCGCTCGTCGACTTTGCGATACCAACGAGGTACTCGGAGTCGGCGAGCCCGGTCGTGAACCCCCTCGAGCTGGCCCTCGGTAGCTTCGACGGCGAGAGCCTCGAGGTCTCGCAGACGCCAATGTTTGATGAGATAGTGGGGTCCCAGTACGCGCCCCCGGCCAAGTCGCGCAAGACGTCCGCCTCGACGGCGGCCCCGGCGAGGAATTACTACGACGCGACGTCACCGCCGAGCACCTCCGACGAGGCCGCGCGGTATCCCTCCCGCAAGCGCAAGTCTCTGGCCTCGGCCACCGACTCGGCCGCCTCGTCACCAGCGTCCCTATCGCCCCCGTCCCCGGCCATCACGTCGCGCCGGTCCCCCTCGTCCCCTGCGAGCGGGCCCAAGAAGACGGCGCATAACATGATCGAGAAGCGGTATCGCAACAACCTAAACGACAAGATCACGGCGCTCCGCGACGCGGTGCCGTCCCTCCGCGTGGCGGCATATCGTCTGGAGCAGGGCCTCAGTCCGGACGAGCCGGCGGGGGACCTCGACGACGGGATGCTGGCCGACGAGCTGGGCGGGCTGGCGCCGGCGCAGAAGCTCAACAAGGCGACCATCCTGAGCAAGGCCGCCGAGTACATACTCCACCTTGAGCGAAGGAACAAGCGGCTGGCCGAGGAGAACGCCGCGCTGAAGAGCGGGGCGGAGTGGTCCTGAAACGGCGGCCCCTCCCTTCCTCCGGCCGTTTTGGAAATTTGTGCTGTTTACGGGGAGTTTAGGGTGAAAGAATTTGGGCGGCTGCGAAGCGAATTGAAAGAAATAATGAAGAGCGATGTGAGGAGTGAACTGGGGCGTTTTTTCCTCTACTTTTCCTGTTTGGCTGGCTCGAGGGCTGCATCCGGTGTTTTTGTTTTCTGGGAAAATTCCAAGGGTAACGGGGAATTGGGTTAAAATGGGAAGTTATTCGGGGCGAAATGGGAAAGATTCCCCGGCCAGGGCTTTGGCTGTTTTGATTTTGGCGGCACGCGTTGAAAACTCTACTCTGTCGAATCTTAATATTTTAATCAAGGTTTTATTTGCCTGTGGATCTGGTTCCTTCTTGATGCCGGTTAATGAGTGTGAGTGCTTGTGAGTGCTCGTAAGTGAGTGTTGAGTGAGTGTAAGTGTAAGTGTGAGGGTGAGCGTGAGTAGCTGTGGGTGCAAGTGTCCAGATGTCGGTGTGGTTGGCAGTGTCTAAGGTAAGTAAGTTACCCCTGCAACTGAACTATGAGCGAGACTAACAAAATCAGCAGATCGGAACATCGCGGAGCTACGGGGGTGGTTTATGGTTTGGTGTTAGTGACGGATACGGCATCGGCGCTGCCAGGTGTGTGGCTTATGCTGTCTTGCGGATGGACGTCGCGACTGGCGCTGTTAGCTCCCCTTTTTCCTCCCCCTTTCCACTTCTTTTGACTCTCTCATGGGCTAGTCTTCTGGGCTTTGAGAATGGTGGGTGATGCGGGTGGGGAGTGATGAGTGGGTGCGGACGAGGGGTGAGGGTAAGGAGTGAGGGCAAGGAGTGAAGGCAAGGAGTGAGAGTGGGGAGTGAGAGTGGGGAGTGAGGGCTGAGGGACGGGGGGAGAAATGGTAGGGGGAAGGGTGCCGAGAAGAGGAGGGGGAAAGACTCACCTTGACACCCACGGCCTCCCATACCGATCTCCATTCCAAAGTGAACGTGCCGCTGCCGACGGCGGTCAACGTGGTGGAGGTTGCAACCGGAGTGGTATCTCTCCGGGCGGCGCCAGTAGGGATCTGAGTGGGACCGACGGCTTCTTCCGTGGTTTTGACTGCTTCTGTGGTTGTGACTGCGGGGGCCCTGGGCATTGGTGCTGTGGCGCCAGTGTGGGCTGTGGTGGTTGGTACGGCTGGGACGATGCTCGCTGACGTGGCTGCGGCTGCGGGTGATGTGGTTGTTACTTCGTCCGTGGGAACGGTGGGCGTGGGTGCGTTGGCCACGATCTACACCCTGTCCCTGGTTCTGCCCTTGACTACACCCATGATACCTACGGTTATCCCCATTTCCCGAGCTCCCATCTTGTCTATGGCTACAATGTCGTCTACCAGACAAACGATACCCCTCCCCACCCTGACCCCGTCCGCTGCTCCGTCCGTTGCTCCGTCCCCGGGGCCCTTTCCCCTCGCGGTACGGCAGCCTCCCGCGCTATATGGCGGAGGAGATGTGGCGGCTGCCTAGGTGGGAGGTGAAGATGCGCTGGCCCATTTTGCTTACCTGGGGTCTTTATCAATGGGTAGCCTGGGAGTCTACCTGCTGGGTGTGTTAGTTTGTATGGTGGACTTATGGTGGATTGGGGGGTGTTTGGAGAGAAGGCGTGACTGTTCGAATTCTCGGGCCGTGTTATTTTGTACTAGGAAGAGTCAATGTTGATGTTAACTCGACTAGAGATATTTCCTGGAAGGAGCTTTCTTGACAGCAGAGCGCGTTCTTATGATTTACCTGCCCCGTTGAGTCTGTGATGAGACGCCCGACACAATTGCGAGTTGGGGTTCTTGCTATATATCTCGGGACGACATCCGGCTTATCTAAAGGCGAGATTATTTGCCATGAAAGCACCGTGAGTATTCGAACATAAGCCAAAGCGGGATGGAGAGGTGCGGGACGTACAGAGCAGCATACCTAGCGCGGCAGTGCTTGGGCGTACGAGCCACCGAGGGCGTGGCTATCGAGCGGGCTATTCTTCTGAGGACGTTATTCATGACGAGGGCGCCGTGTTGGGTTCGAGAATGGACGGGGTTAGTTGCTGGATTTAGAGGAAAACGTACCTAGCGAGATGGGATTCGTGTAGGCGAGGCATCGAAAATATAGCCGTCGAGAGAGCGAATCTGTAGACGATATCTTAATGTAGAGCACAGAAAAAGGGGACCCACGTACCTATGCTGACCACTCTACAAAGGGCGGCTTTTGGGTCCGTGAAGACATGGTTGGCTGTCGGGTAGATGATTCTGCTGATGGTATCTCGGTGTAAGTCGCGAAAAAGGGGCCTCACGTACCTACAGCGACCACTCCACCTCCGGAGGCCGGGCTTTGCAAATCTTTAAAGGCATGGCTGCCAAGTAGACCAATCTGCTGGCGATAGATATTTCGGTGTAAGTCACGGAAAAAAGGAGGCTCACATACCTCGTTGCCGCTCACCCTACCTCGAAAGGCCGGGCTTTGGAATCCTCCAAGATCTGACAGTCGGGTGGGCCAACCTGCTGGTGATGCCTTGGGCCGTCAGCCATAGGAAAGGAGGACTTACACACTTGTGGCGGTCACTCTACCAAAGTGGACGAGCCTGTGAAGACACGACTGGCTGTAGAATAGACCAATCTGCTGATTGTTGCTCTGTGTAACTTAACGGAAAAGGGAGGCTCACATACCTTTGTCTGCGACTATACCTTAGGAGGCTTAGGATGACTTGCGGGTGACATCTGTGTAAGTCACGAAAGGGAGACACAACATATCTATGTCGGCCGCTCTACCTCAGGAGAACGGGCTTGATGGCATGTGCGGAAATGGCTGGCGAGTAAACCAATCTGGTGTATCTCGGTCTAAGTCGCAGAAAAGGACGCCCACGTACCTACTTGCCAGCCACTCCACCTAAGAGAGCGGTTTCTGAATCTGTGAGAACGTACAAATGGAATTTCTATACTCTGTACTGTACATATGATATAAGGGATGGGGCGGAGAGAGTAGACGTTACCAAGCAATCGATGTGATGTTGACTCTGAAGATGCAATCGACGTTGAATCTGGAAGCGAGAGCGTTAGCAACACCATCCGTGTACTCAGTCTTCACCTACCCCTTTCCGACTCCCAAACTCAAACATCACCATTCTTTCCTATCCCAGTAGCCAACCTTCATCCACCTAACCGAGATGCTATCCTCCGGCTCGAGATCATCATCCCCACCCCCCTCCCACAACGACACCTCCGACCCGCCATCAGAAGCATCCTCGCCTCCCTCTCCCTCACGGGCACGCCCCGCCGCCCAGCCCATGCTCTTCGCCTGAAACCCCCTCTGCCCGCCCCCCGCAGCGGTATGCCCCTTGAGGTTCTCCTCCGTGAGCGACGTCCCGCCGGCCAGGAACCACTCGGACGGTGCGCTTCCCGCTTTTGGTTTCTGAGGCCCGATGGCATCGGGGTCCCGGTAGCGCAGGCGAGGGTCAGTTTCTGTAACATGGGCCACTTGGCCTTCCATTCCCTTGTCGTCCTCGTACCCGCCCTTGGTGCCTCGGCTTGAGCGCCCGGACTCGGAGCTTCGAGCCGACTTCCTCTCCTGGGTACGGCTCCGAGTGTAGCCTCGAGACTCTGACGCGGGGGGTGTGTAGCCGCGGGTTGGCCAGCTAGGAGAAAGCGAATTCATCGTCTGCGTCGATTCAGTACCCTTTGACCGCCGGGAGCCTCCTTCTTCAGAGGCGAAATGCCGCAGACCACTGACTGAAATCTCCACCACGTTCTCCCCCCTCTCCTGCTCACGCACCCACTCGCTATAGGGCGTTTCGGCGACCTTCCACTGGCGTATCATCCCCGCCTCTCCCTTCTTTACCTCCTTGTGGAACAGCTTCTCGTCCATCCAGCGAAGGAATGGGTTCCTCGATCCCTCCGAGTTTTCCTCCCCCGCGGCCGATGTCACGCACCGCTCCATATCCCCGTCGTCCACAGACACATGCCCGTCAAAAACCTTCGAGTTCCACTTCCCGGACTCGGCCCTATTCTCCCTCCTCTCCGCCTCCGACATCCGCTCCCAGTCCTGCACAGCCCGCACAGCGGGCCCCTCTCCGGCCAGCTCCTCGTGGCTACACCTTACAGTCGTCTCGGCCCTGCGCCTCTTCTTCTCTCCACGTTCTTTTTTCCCGTGTTTCTTCTCCCCATGCTTCCTCTCGCCGTGCTTACTCTCACCGCTCGCCTCCCGCCTGGCCACCCGGTGCTTCTCGGCAATCTTCTTTCGCTCCTCGGGCGTAGCAAAGGAGAAGGCCAGGTCGTCGAGGAAGGAGGGGGGCTTGGTGGCCCGGGTCGAGGATGGCTTATGGGTCTTGCCCTTTGAGGACATGGTGGTGGCTATTGCTGCCGAGAGTCCAAGGGGGTATATACTCGTGAGACTAGCGGTTTTGTATGGTACAAGGCTTACCTGCCGTGCGCTCCGGGTCTTGGATTTGGAGACGAGAAAGCAGTTGTATAGCGAAGGGATTGCGGGTCTCGTCATGAGAACGGTGTACTGTATAGTTGTGTGTATGCAAATTCCGGGTGTGATAAAATGGGATGAGCTCCTCGAGAAAAGGGGAGGGCCCCAAGTGGTATAAGTAGTATTTGGAGACATCTCTAGTTAGCGGAAGAATCGGGGACAGACGATTGCTTGCCTTTGTTACGTCGTTCAGGCTGATGATATGGTTCATCTTTGTTTCGAGGGAGAATACATTGTAACCTGTTTAAATCCACCGTAACAGAGTCATACAAAAGTGAAGTAAAAGGAAACGCTCGAAGGATCATGTGATCATGTGTAAATAGTGACATGGCCTTGGGTCGTTTCTCTCTGGTGGCCTCTTGGCCGGTGTAAGTGGCTGTTGTAGAGAACGAACAAACACAGTTGAGAAACAAAGCCTAGACCCAAACGACACCATTTCCGAGTCCTGCCGCTGGAGAGTAATTGGGCTAAATGTGTATTGAAGTACTTCATGCTCGCATACACAGTTTCACAATTCTCGACCGAGGCGTGTGGCGAACCGAGCGCAGGGGATGTGGGCAACTCGGCACTTACACGAGCGTGCTCCTCGATGAACATGAATTAGGGTCAGCTACTCAATAAAAACCAAAACAACGTGATGTATATTAGATAGAGTCTACCAGCGCTTCTTACTATTCCCTATAAGCCCAGAGAGGCGACACCATCCACATTCCAGCCCGTATCTGCCAGCTAGAGGCGTCTCGCCATCTGCCAAACGCCCCAATCTCATTCAAGCCCCGTATCTCTTTGCATAAGTCTCTTTGAAGCTTACAGAACAGAACTCCGTACAGGCAGCAGCTTGTCGCCCCTTTCCCTCCGTTCTCCGTTCCGCGAGTATGTCGTCGTCTTCTGGACCGGCTCGTTTCTTGTTGCTCTGTTGTTCAAGCAGCCACCGGTTGTTGTCGTTTTCTTTGTTGGTTCGAGGTACACAGACACTCCATCCCGCTCCTTCTCGCTGGAGCCGGCGTACACGGTCACCCATGTTGTACTCCTGTTCTCAGTCTCCATGCACCGTTCCGTTCCACCCTAGACAGTTTCCATCTTTTCCAGCAGCATCCCCTAATACCTCTAGTGTCATCCGCACAACAGATCTGCCCGCCTCGTTTTCAACCTTTGGCAAGTTTCCCCGCGGTAGCAACTCTTCAACTCCATCAACCCTCCTCATTCTCCTCCCCTTCTCTGTCACTTACCGGCCTCCTGCGCGGTTCGCCCGCAGCCCTCGCAAACTCCAAATGCGACACGGAGCGCGCAGCTGACCGGCGGCAAGCGGATAGTGTGCCCGTAGTAGGCGAGCTTTTGTATGGTCGTGGGTGCAAATGGCGTCTTGGTTAGACTTCATTTTGACGTGAAAGGGATATCAGGCAGTGGAAACGTAGTAGAAAGGGTGTTAGTCTCTGAGGAGCTAGGGAAGATTACAACGGCCGTTCGAAGACGGCGGTTATTGAGGGTCTCTTGTTCATTTCTGGGAAATAGATTACTAGACAAATAAGATTGACGTAAATTCTTCGAGGGACGAAAGCCAGCAGGTGGTGGTAATCTCAAGCAAGTTTTCATAAAGGGCATGTGCTGTTACTTACCCTATATGGTTCTGTCTAAGAGACCGCCCGCAAGGATCAAGGGGTTGCCCTTGACCAGTCTCATTGTTCGGGATAGCGGGCAGTTCGTTCCTTTGTACAAGCGCCTCCCCGGCCGCTGTCAGACTCGAAGACGTAAATTGGCAATATATATTCCATCCGAAACTCGGCAATGGGTTGCGTTCACCCCATCATCTAAGGACCACGGAACCAACGTCCCCCGAGCTCCAGCGACAGCGTCTAAGATAACACTACGCAATGGATCCTGATTTGTTTATGGTAGAAGGCGACGGCTTCGTCGGGACTATCTATCACGCCGCGTGCTACGATGGGAGCAAATGCAAATACTTGGACAACTGTTGCATCGGGACCTTCATCGAGTTTGTGGACGAGGAAACTGCCGCTAGCTTTCGGCTTCCATATAGCATTATCAACGTGGAATTTCCCACAGATTGCGATATAACATTCATTCCGAAACATATCGATCCTGATTCCGGGATGCTGAGCGTCTGCTGCTCAGGGACGTACAAAGAGTCTGATATCCTCAAAAAGGAGAAGTTTTTACTTCATAGACTAGAACCCAGCGAGCGCTGGCGTGAGCCTGGCAGACATGGGAGGCGCGAATTCCATGCTAGTTCCAGTAATGGACATCACAGGAGCCCGTCTACGGTCAGGCATACAAACCGAGGGCCCAGGGCCGTCCCAAGGGCTAGATATAGAGACCTAGCCTTCAGCGAAGAGGAGTTTGGACACGGTCGTGACGGAATCGCGTCCTCACCCACGCCCCGGAACATAAGAGGCAAGTCTCGCAGGAACAGGAGTAGAGAAAGCCCCCGGATGAGTCCACCAGACAAACCCGAGGACGAAAGCGCCTACTACAAAGTCCGGAAACCCAAGACTTACTATCAGGAAGGACCGAGTCACGCCTACAGGACGAACGAGTCCCCTTCCCATCATCGCAGGCCATCCGTATCAGTTCCGGATCCCTCTTGGCGCCTCCCCCGCGCGTCCACGTCGCCACAGTCTGTAAGGAGACCATCCCACAGCGCGGTATACGACGAGGGCCCAACATATGATGCCTACTCAGGCCGGCGACGCACTTCCTGGGGACCCGGATACACGGGACCTCGCCACCCCTAGCGATTAGAACAAGAACATGACATTAGCCCAGGAACCCACGGGCGCGCACGACGCCCGTGACCCTGCCTATGCTTACAAAACGCTCTCATATGGTGGGACCCGAGACCAGAGCGGAGAACAACCACCGGCCCCTATGCTACTGAACCTACTGTTGAGTCGATCGCGGGTTGGACGAGGACAAGGGGAATAACCGGCTCCAGGTCGAGTGGCTCCCTTCCCGGGAGCAAGGGCTACAGAGGCGAGAGTAGATGGCGGGATTTTGGTGTGTGGGATCGTGGTTGAGGAAGCGAGCCAGGTCCTCTCCCAACCCGTAGGCGAAACCTTTGATTTCCTACTTTTAGTGCTTATGTTAGTCTCAGCAAAAATGAAAGACTTTCTCGACTACTCTTCCCGAGACAAACTCGCCGCCAAGAGCGGCTCTCACCAGCGACACCCCACCGTAGAACCCACGCCCGTGGGAAAGGTCATTCGCGGTGCAAACGAACTCTTCCCGTTGGAGCCTCACCATTATATGGAGGAAGCTTCCCCCTTTGATACTCGAACACCCTCATGGTTCCAATGTGAAATTGAAGCTGTCCCTCTCGCTCTGGAGTCGCCTGTGAGATTAATATTCGTCGAGTCCCGGCCCCCAAAACCATACCGTCCGGACGTATGGCGGGAGCTGGCCAGAGGCAAGTACCTCGGCGAAGCGTAAGCCTTGCTATAAGCCGAGCGTATCCTGTAGCCCACCGAGCCGGACATGATGAAGCCGAGCCCTCGCGGAAAACCACCCTATTCTCCAGCGCTTCCCCTTGGCATGTCGGGCTACCAAGCCCCCTGTGCCAAAGACACCAACGTGTGGGCGCGTACTAGGTGATGCCGTTCTCAACGCGGGGTCGGCGAGATCGGTGTGTTGCTTCTAGACGACAGTAATACAAGCCTTGCTAATATGGGAGGCGGAAGGAGGACAGCGAGTAAATGGAGGTGCGTTCCCTTTGGATCCGGGGTGGCTGGAGACTGGAGCCTTGAGGCTGTATCACGACGTTCCCTGCTCATGCTCACGAGATATCCAGACTACCACTTGACTGAAAGCACCGGGTTTCGACGCGCAGCACTCACTGGCGCTGCACACCCCTTCAAGACCTTCAGAACAAATCCCGCAAGCGCAGGCCGACGGGCAGCCTCGCGTGAACCACCCCACAAACGCAGGCGCACGGCCATAGACGATGGAGAGTAGGGGCAGCACGGCGAAGCAAAGCTAGCGCACGTTGAGGCGGCCAGAGGCTCGTCTCGCGCCAACTAACCACCAAACTCATAGGCGAACCGCTCCGAGGACTGCATGCGCATACCGGTTGAAGTCTCAGAACCATCATCAAGGAGACAAACCAAACGTTCACAGCTCAGGTTAGATGTACCCCCACGCCAGGAGCACTTGCCTTCTCCTGACACGACACAAGCCTCCTGAGACCCACGAGACCATGGTTAAGACTGGTTCAGCAGGGTATCTGCGCGACCACGTTTTTGAAAACGACGGACGGCACCACGCGATGCTTCCGGCGGTTGATGTGGAGTCCGTCCGGGGGGCTTAAGCCTATGCGGTGTAGCATCTGAACCGTAGGGTTCGGAGGTTCGGATCCGGGGTGAGACGAAGGGGTCCTGTTCTGCGGCATCGAATGGCTGGATCCCCGGACTGGGAACACGGGGGCAAGCACGGTACGCAGTGCCGAGTAGGGTCTTGGGAAGGACTGGGGACTACGCAGTCATAGGTGCGGAGCCCGTCCGGCAGCCAGAGGCCCAGGGAAGCCAAGCGGGGATGGAGCCCGTGGTTCCTACGAGCAAGACTATCCAGAACACTGGGAAGAACAACGTCCGTCTGCAGACGGCGAGAGCGGCGGCGACGGCAGCGTTTTGGATTGAGCGCAGGTGCAGGAATATCCGATGAGCTAGGAAAGGCCGTGGTGCGCTAGGGAGCTTCCATTCATGGCATTGACCCAAGAAGAGACCGAGTATGGTTGACATGGCCCGGGGCCGGCCGATGGTGCTGGCTCTGCTGTGGCTCGCGAGCCGAAAAGGTGTCCGCGAACGTAGGAAACAAAGCTCGAAACAGCGCCAAAGAAACGCCACACCGGCTCGAAGAAAAATAAACTTCGCTAGACCGGCATTGACTCCAAGCCGAACACTCCCTCGGGTCCAAAGCCGCATTAAGCATCCCCCGACGCGGCTGTGGCTTCAAGCTTTAGCCGCAGGCCACCGATCGCCGGGGGCTCCTCCGTCCGCGACAAGACGGGGCCGGAACCGACAATCCCACCAGACCGGCAGCAGCCGATCGGATTGAAAATGCCACATGCCGTAGCATCAAGCCATGCACAGCAGACTCGCACCTGCATCCGAGTCTCCGGGTCGGCTAGGCGGAATGGAACACGGGCCTACATGAGACCCCGACGCACCCTGCACCGCCCGCCGCCCCGCCTGACGTTTCCGAACTTCAACGTTGCCTGAACAACGGTTGCTGACCATCGTGACAGGAGGTTGGGCATAAGGACGGGTTCGCAGGTGCCCGTGCTGTGAAGGTATCGCGTCTTAATGCTCGCTTCCCTGGACACGACTTCGTGCCGTGCACACCGCGTGCAGTACCGCCAGCAGGCCCTACATGCCACGGCCGCCAAACTGACTAGCTCCATATAGAAACCTGCAACAGAAACAGATGCACGCCTGTCAGCACACGTGCCGACCCCAGAGGGAAACCGAGAAGTTAGGATCGTCCCGCTCACCCGGGATCCAGGCACGAGCTCAACTCCACACACAGACACGAGCTGATCCCGAGCCTGCACCCGGCAAACGGGACCGCGCCTGAGGAATTCAGCGGCGGGAACCAGCGCCAACTTCCCCGGTGGCAGACCAACACTCGCCCGATGATCCCCGACCCAAGCGACGAAGATCCAGACTGAGGCGTAGCCAAGCCCCCGAGATCCGAACCCCCGCAAGCCCATATCACAAAGCATTACTCAGTACTCAGTCCTTATCCAGCAGTCGTACGAATCCATCTCAGCTCCCGACGAAACAGAAGTCCTCAATTCCCCAGTGATCGACACCCGGAATCACTTACCCGGGGGGAGGGGCCCACGCCACAAACGGTTTCTGGCTGCACACGCGCAAAAGAACCGGCAGTGAGGATCGCCCCCGTCATCCTTGTCAGATCATGGTATCCCGGCGTCGATCCGCTGCGCTGATCTTCCCCGGCATGGGCCCATACCTTTGTCATCGGGGCCGAGTGCCGGAGGAGCGCGGGACGCGTGGTAAGCTGAAATTGCCGGTTTGCTTGGCTGACCGGGTTCGTCAATCAGCAGGCTGCATTCCGTCATCTTCGACATCTGAGGCATTTCGTCCCCGCCAAGCGGGCGGCGTTGCGAGCGTCCTTGTCCTTCAAACTTCCACGCTGGGGAGTGATGCCCCAGAGAAAAATTGGACCCTTGACGTTACCTCGGAGAAGACGACGCTGCCAATGACGCAAAACCCACAGCGCATCTCCATCCCGCCGTTTCGAATAAAAGAGCCACGTTATGTAACTCCCCGGCCGAGAGATCGGCACCGCCTCGACCCGCCCCATCCCACATTCGTGCGAGTGAGCGAAAAGCCTCACAAGACGTGAGGACAGCCCGCCGATCAATGCCAAGGCGCGTTAGCACCCCCTCCCAACCCCCAAACCGCGTTAGTGCCAGCGTGCAGCTTACCACGACCACGGGCAGATCTTCCCGGACCCGGGGTATCGAAATCACACTCCATACAAGTGGTACCGATAGTTCGGCGAGCAATGACACCTCTCCGGCGTGGTGGTCCCTGTCCCCGAAATCAGACGTGCTGAATATAACCTGCCGTAACGCTAGCTGGGAGCGGAAGTCGGAGGGGGCCACTGAGCGCCCCGGGTTCGGTGGGTGGCTTCGGCATTGGTATTTCCCGACGCCAGGGCAGATCGGCCGAGTGCGGTGCGCCTGTTCAGAGCGGATCCCCCGCAAGGGCCCCAACGCTCGAGCTGCAAGGATGTGGACAGATGCCGTCATCTCTCCTCTCAAAATGCCCCCGTACCTCGTGAATCTGTGTCAGGTGAGGTACCCCTTTGGCACTACTTGTACCAAGTTGAGAGATGCAATCTCACAATGCCGCGATCCATGGAGCATCAGCTCTCACCCGGACCTGTCACCGTGGGGCCCGTCCCCATCCGTCGTGCGACGACTGAGGCTGTACAAGCTGCGTTTCGCCCAGGCTTGGGAGCCCCCTTTCGCCACTGACCCCTTTCCAAGAGCTCAGCCCCCCCGCGCGTGCCAACACGAGGTCGCGGAAACACATCTCCCTGAGATGAGCCCCTCATTTGGACGGGGGAAAACGTCAGCTCAGGGCTGTGGCGAGATGATGGATGACGCGGGTGTCTGAGGAGATGCAGCTGCCCTGGATGACGCCGAGTCTCCCGCGAGGAGACTCGTCGGGAAGGAATGTCGCGGGAGCGGAAATGCGACCCGCCGATTTGGGAAGACCCTGTTTCAACCCGACGGCAGCGCACATACACATACACGACGAAGCAGCCCTCAACCCGACACGTGGGGATTCGTCTGCCCTACCCCCTTTCCCCTTCCCTTTCCCCGACCAGGAGCATTTCCCCCGTCCAGCTCAGTGATCGCCCCCCAGGCTGATGATCTCCGCTACCAGCCGCGCACCGACGCGGCGGATACCGGTATCGACGAGATATGCGGAGCATGGGACAGGGCGGTGCATCCCCTAGCTTCTTTCGGCCTCCCTACCCGGCCGCACAGACCCAACGGCCCAACACGAGGACACACGAGCCACGGGCCAGCACATGCGGGAAATTCTCGCAATCCCGGCAGCGGCATTCCCGCACCATTGGCCGGCCCCTTTGTTTCGAAACAAACCCCACGTCTTCTCGTCTGTTTCAGGTGAGCTTTTCCCGCGACTTCTCAAATAATGAAAGGGTTGCTCGTGCCTTGCGAAGGTCCTCCTCCCTTTTCTCAATCAACTTCAGACGTCATGTTCAGCCGACTTCAATTTTTCTTCCTTTTTCGTGCCCATTCACTTGTTGCTTTTTTCGCTGCGCGTCTCCAATCCGACCCCTGCTCAGCTGGATGGGGCCGACACGCGCGCTAGCAGGAGCTCATAATATTCCCCGCTTTTCCCCGTTGGCGCCAGGTACAAGTGCGAAACATGTTGCAAGCGTCGAGATACCATGCCACACGTGTGAAGGGACCAGGGCCCCCAGGCACCGACCCGGGAAGACGTTTAAATTGCGAGGTACCCGTATTATCTCGCAGGATTGGGTAATTATCTCCCTCCGCGGATGACTGATGGACAATTCCAAATCGGAGAGCAGGCATCTCGTGGGGCCCTCCACACCAAGTCCCGATCGAAGAGGATATCATCATCCTGCTTGCTCGTACGAGTACAAGTACTGTACGGGGTACCGGCTGTCGGGACCTGATGAGGCTCCTCGGAACTGCTCACTAGGTGGAGCCCGATGTCCAGAGCCCCTCGCGCGAGTCTCGGTCCTTGCACAGTTCCCTCGACAGGAACGTCATCGATGGGCGTTTCGCGCCGCGCCGCGCTCCACCGACCCTCAAAGTGTGATGCCCCGTGTTCAGACTGTGACGGAGGGTGTGATTAGTGCCTGCATTGGACGTTATGCCCCGCTCCATTGTGCATATCCCGGCGCAAATCACCAAGCCTGAGATCGCCCGCCAAGATCGCCGGTTTCCCGTAAGATTCCTGCGCGCCTCATTCGGCGACGCTGATGTGATCGCTCCTCCACAGTGAGCGCATCCGTGTTTGGAATCCTGGCAAAAGTCGGCAGCATGCTGACACTGCGAATGACTTCGCCCGGCGAGGGCGGGCAAGGTCTTGAGCCCGTCGCGGGAGACTCTCGCCAGAGGAAGGTATTAATAGGCACAAATTGATTGCTCGCAGCAAGAAACCTGCTATTTGCCACTGCTGTTGGGCTATGGATCCTTTGACGCGGTTGGTGTTGCACAGCGCTTCGTACCAACGCGCCCTGCTTTCTGGATACCCACCTCGTTTCACCATTCACGGATCATTACTTCGTACATACAAAGTAAGCTTGTGTAAAACCCCGGAAAGGGAACTGTTGTGCGTCTTTCCCTTGTATCAGTGTCAGCTGGCCGTCGGTCGAACTCCGGGGTTCCAATTTTCGAGGAATTGAATGCCCGATCATGGTAATCTTGGAACAGCCAATGGACGCGTCTCGTTGCTGTGATGCTGGCTATTCTGATGATATCCTGAAATGAGATGCGGGGGAAAGTATCGTGCCTCTGCCGAGATAAGATCGCCGGCGGGGCGAGAGCTGTTGGATGAAAGATCGGCTCGCGAGAGGTGGGAGCGAAACGGGAACGTGGGCGGGGATCTCACTGAACTCGCAGCGCCGGGGACACGCCCACGCAGCACGGAAGAGGGAGGTGACCAGGAACAGGGGTTCCAGCATGCACGCAGCGCAGCCGATTGGCCAGCGACGCCGTTAGCCCCAGGAGCCGGGACGCACAAGGTTCGTTTTTCTTGCCCGAGTATCTCGCATGTACTGTACCTTGTAGGGCTCCGGTCGTCACACATGGCCCAGACCAGACGGGAGTGAGCCTGCGCTGACAGAGGCTAACTAACGAATGCCAACGGCGCCGGGGCAAAAAAGTCCCGACACGTCCGGCCCGAGACGGGCTGATGACGAGCCCAAAACGAGCTATAGATGTTTCAATCTTTCCCTCGAGACCCGCGTCGAGACCCCGACTTGGTCTAGCGCCCTTCGCCAGTGGCAGCTGTGCGGTTGCGCCTGCTCCGTTTGGGGCCGATTATTACGGAGTAATCCACTTCACAAATCCCCGATACGAACCACCTTGGAAGGAACGCCTGTGCCCAGACCTCTGGCAAAATCCTCACCTGTCGCCTCCAGGGATGCCCCGGCACAGAGAGGTCCAGACAAGAAAAGCACGCGCCTCCGCCGCTGAGGGAGATCATGAGCAGGGGTGGGCACACCAGACCAGATGCGGAAAGGGACCAGGGACCCCCTGCCCCAAATCGGGAGGGTGGGGAGATGCCAATTTAACGTGCCTTGATCAGGGTGTGAGGAGCAAGGGCGAGGATGTGACGGGCGATAATACCGAGCGCACCAACGCGTACCCGCTCTACTTGTATGCCTCATGCGTTTCCCCGTACAGAGCAGTTTACACACGTCCTCAGTAGTATCGCCGAGTAGACAACCGCCCTCTCGCGCCTTCGCTCTTGGTCGAGTAGGTCCTTCCTCCGCGGGCGCGCCCCTGCCGAGCACGGGAAAGCGCGGTGTGGGTGCTTGCTGCAATCTATCCATGTATCACTCCAGGATCGCTCCTTCCCGACAGTGACCATGCTGAACCCTGGTCCCTGGTCACCAACACACGAGTATCAAGGTACTTTTCCGATACCGCTAAGCCAAACGGCGCGCGGATCCCTGGGTACTGGCGCACGGGGCAGCCCGCCTGTCGCCCGTGTCCAGGATTTATGCGGTACCTTCTTTCGTGGGGAGGGTACATGGGGGGTTTCGTGTGCTGGACGTGTCCAAGTCCCCGCCGTGTCTCTTTTTTCCAGGTACTTGTATCTCAAGGTGGGATCTCCCCGGCAAGTCGAAGGCAGGCGCAGCTCTCACGTCCAGACTCCGCTTTTGATTGTCCCCCGGCCGCCCGCTTCCCAAGCTCTCTCAAGTTTTGTTTCCTCCCAACCGCTGCCGCGAGCTCTGCGGATAATACAAGCACACGGGCTCCTTAATATTACACTGTCGCCCGTGCCAGTCGTTTCTGCCCCAAGGCTGTCCGCACATAACGCCGGGCCCTCAAATCCTCAACACCACCCGTTCTCACTCCTCATTTCACCCCACGGCTCCGATTCTGCTTGCTTCCCACCCCCCTTCAGTTCATCGACGCCTTCCCTCGGCCGCTCGACTGCGTGCTGCATTTATAACCCCGCGGCCTCCCTGCGCCTCGGTCCTTGCGCACTCTCGCAAACTCTGCTGCAAGAAGCTGCCAACCACGACGACAGCTTCCTCCTGCATTGCACGGTATCACTTCCAGGGTGGCCTGCCTCTCCAGGTGACCGACCATCCCGAGTCCCATCGCTAGCCTCTTATTTCGCGTGTGGACCAAGGAGTAGCGGATCCGAATTAAACCCCGTTGAGCGAAAGTGGCTGCTCCTGCTCCCACGCGCCCCTGGCCCTGGGCCTCGCTGCTACCCTCCCTTGCCCCGTCTGGTCCTTTATTATCGTTTCCCTTCCAACCCACGCTCGCGCCCATCCAATTGCCACTGCCGCTCTCTCACCGTCGGCCCACCTTTTCCTCCCGCCCGTCACCGTCAGCATCGCCATCACCAGACGCCATCGTTTCCGGGACCGCTTGAGAGACCGACCCGACGGTGGGAATTCGACGGTAGTTGGCGTGACGAGTATTATCCCTTCGCCGAGCGAGTCGCTAGCGTCTCGGCCGACCTGCGCACCCGATCCGAGCCCGCCTCGCTGGCACCACCGCCGCCATGAGCGAGGCTCCGGCGGACGTACTGAAGGAGGCGAGGCAGAGGATTTTGGGGTTGATGGATCTGGGCATTTCGCGGGATACTCTGTTCAACCTTGTTGCGACTTCGAACCCGACAGCCCTAGCCGCGAATGGCTCGAATATTCCTCAACAACCTCTGCCCACACAGTCCACTGGCGAGGTCTCCCGCGAAGTGAAGACGGAACAGGCGACAGCTGATGATGGTTTCTCGAGGGGTATGTTGTTCAATTTGCTTCGAAGCTAAGCGACCACTCCAGAGTCGTGCCTTGCTTCGATGCGCCTTTTACTCATTCGCGTCTCCGGGCGCGGCCTGCCCTACACCTGCTAACTTCCGCGAATAGGGGCGCCATCGACCGTTTACTGGCCCAAGCAACCGAATCCGTACCAGCACCGACCGCGTATCTCCGTTTCGTCGACAAGTTCGGGGTCATCAGGCCGCGCGAGCAGTATATGGTCCAACGCACCCTCATTCGCCTCCACCGGTTCCGCTGCAACCCACTTCTCCCAGTCATCCTCTCCTCTGCAACAGACGACGACCTCCTCATCAACAGGATCGAACCCTCAGAACGCCGCCCAGGCTGGCTGGCCCACTGGTCGGCTCAATTTCTACTGGTGCACGTCCTGCGAAACCAGGTTCAAGCGGAAGTACGATTGGAAGCGCCACGAGGAGGAGTTCCACGAGCGGTGGAAGAAGTATCCTTGCCCGGAACCGGGGTGCAACCGGAGTTTCTGGGGCGCCAACACGTTCAACCAGCACCACAAGTCTTCCCACGGCTGCAAGACCTGCCCGCACTCGGAACAGGTTGTGAAATATCTGCGGAAGAGGAAGTACTGGGCGTGCGGCTTCTGCGCTGCGCTTCACCCTTCGCGGGAACGGCACGTCGAACACGTCGCGAGGCATTTCGAGGCGGGAAAGACGAAGGCGGACTGGACACATTCGAGGGTTATTTACGGCCTTCTACACCAGCCTCTCATTCACGAAGCCTGGAAGGACATTCTCAATGAGAAGCAGGTCGACTTCGCGGGTCGTCAAGCTCATTTCAGCTGGAACCCCACAAAGACTGGACGAGCGCAGGGATTCATGGAGAATGAGTGCCCGGGTCAGTTGCAGGATCTTCTTGAGTTCTTCTCGGGATCAAGTACGGACGCGGAGGGCATTGTCCGGGTAGCGTACGAGCTTGCCGACGTCGTCTTCATGACGAGCCCGTACCTGCAACCGAGCACCTGCGTCGACGTGTCTGGAGCATCAGGCACGACAGCGCCAGCGCCAGTGAACACGACATCGTATCCGACTCCTCCCGAATCGACTCTATCACCCGTCACACCCGGGTCTGCCTCGATGCACACGCAACCTGGCCAGGCCCAGCAACCGCAGCCCGGGATGATGCTCGGCGAGCCTACTTCGCCTTCGGGTTTCGCGGCTCCGTTCGGTAACCCCATGATGCAGGCATCGATGTTTGGGGCACCGAATGCAGCACGCCCGGCTTCCGGGTCCCTTCGACGCTCGTCCCTAGAGCGAGCCCTCCCGCCGCCTCCGCCCCCCGATACCACCATGACTTCTGGACCGCCGACCATAAACGTCGACTACCTCCAGTCCGGAGCCGGCACTGGTCTGATGCTCGATGACTGGGGTAGCTTCACGACTACGGTGGTTGACGAGCCAGTACAGCAGCAAGGGCAAATGGCGGACTGGACGACCATGATGCCTTACTTTGGGCCTCAGCAAAGCTGATGGACAGGCACGGGGGGAAGCCCAGGAGTGCATGTCCACTCATTACAATCTTTCAACACCTCACCATATACATAACCTCATCACATATTTCATTTGTCAGATGCACTACGAGCACACAGGTCATTGGGCGGCGGTATTTGGGTCTGGAACAGGCCGGGGATATGAGCGGGGCGTGTATTCCTTGCGATTCATACATCTTCCTTTGCCCACAGCACACGTCTTTTTTCCATGTTTATACTCTGTTTAACTCAAACCACCGTCCCTCGCTTTTTTCCTATAATGGCACCGTGGATTAGATAATGGTAATACCCTCCGGACGGATATGGCACTCACCTGTACATGTCACCTTCGCAATCATTTTTACTTTTTTTTTTTCTTGTGTCTTGTTCAGCTTTTTGGGTCCGGGCATATATGCCCTGCGTTTAACATATTTATGCTGAGCATTGGGCTCTGGCTATCTCGACGGCTCCCGTTCGAGAGGGCAATGTGTATTTACCGCCCCTGTTCGTTTGCGTTTGTACTCCTTTTTATCTGGAAGCTTGAAAACGGTGGCGCGGGATGGGATGGGCTTTCTGCTTTCGCGGCTTGTGGACCTTCGACGAGGAGGAGAGCGGCAGGAGAGCGGGAGGAAGCGGGAGGCCAGCTTAAACGATGGCCGATTGTTCTGTATGTTTTGGGTGTGTGCGGGCGGTTTGGGAATTGGGCGGATGGACTCTTTTACTTGAGATTTAATGTTGAGGCGTCGGGGGGTAATTGAAGGCTTTGCGATTCACTAATTGCTTGTGTACCTGTTAGCTGAGGTGATGTACAGAGACTTCGTAAAGCGATGCCATGTTGGAGAGTGCTGTTCAGGGCGAGCCACTGCGGTCAGTTCTCCATCGTACTGTAGATGTTAGATCCATCCTGACAGAGGGATGCCAAAGGCCGAGAAGCCCGAACGAATAGTTTCAATCCAACAAGGCCTCCCAAAGACGCCTGAACATCATATAAAGCTACAATACCAATCGCTCAGAGAACAGGATACTATCCAAACACCACCAAACTCCCAACACCCCAAAACACTCACGAACCAACAACCCGCCCACCTCAGTCAACCACACCTACGGAACCGAAATCTCATACCCAATAAGCGCCTCCGTACTAGTCCCCTCCCACCCCCTCGTCCCCGCCGCAGAAACCATGAACCGACACGTAGGATCGATCCACAGCGCCGAGATGACCCCCGCCCTAGGGGGGCCCGGGACGATCAAGAACGGCACGGACCCCGTCCCCTTCGTCTTGCCCTCCCTGTCCTTTGCGCCCGCGGCGGGGTGCTCCAGATCATACAGCCTGAGGATATCGTGGCTAGCACACATCAAGTGCCGGCCGTTCGGCATAGGTCGTATGGCGGAGACGGCGCCAGATACGGCGGGGAAGCGCAGCGAGCGGGTGGGGCTCCAGTTCCGCGTTGCTTTGTGGACGTCGAATTCCTCGATGACGCCATTCCTCCGGCCAGCGTAGATGGTGTTCCCGGAGGGGGACCAGCACGCCGCCATGCACCAGGGCGGCACGCCGCGCTGGGGCGTTATCCGCGCGACGGCGTGGGGCGCGCGGCGGTCCCAGATGCGGATGGTGCCGTCTATTGATGCGGAGAGGAAGGTCGAGTCGGAGACTTGGGTTGGGTCGTGGTGGGTTGGGGCTTGCGAGGTGAGGATGGTTGGGGAGTGGTTCTGTTCGGTGGGCTCCGCGAGGGCTTCTGATGGGGGGTTTGCGGCTGTGTCGGGGTTATCTTGGGAGGAGGGGGGCATGGTTGTTTGGGTGTCAGGTTGCGTTGCTGGGGGTTCCGGGTTTGTTTCCGTGGCGTTAGGCAGCGCAGATGAGCTCACTGCATCACCAGATGCCTCCGTAGTCCCCATAGACTCCCCCTGAGTCTGCGGCGCCGCGTCCGCGCCTGCATCCATACCATCCACGCCCCCCATCGTAACATCCCCGCCCCCACCATTCATCGAGTCCCCCTCAAGCGACATCCCCAACGCATGCGAGAACTCGTCGTCCTCATCCCCCCCAAACCCACCCCCCATCGTCTCCCCAAACAAGGAACCCGCGTCACTCCCCCCAAACAAACTCTCATGAGCCGGCGACGCAACGTCCCCCGCCACCTCACCCCCGAACCCGGGATCCTCCGCCCCGCCGCCGCCCACCCCGTTCGCGAGCCCCTTCCTGTCGTCGCTGGAGAACGTGTCACTTTCCACCGGCTCGTCTAGCGCACCGGCCGGGAACGGGGCCCCGCTCGCCGGCCGCCTCTCGATGGCGGAAATCTGGCCGCTCCCCTCATAAGACCTAATAATATCGCCCGTATCCAAATCCCAGTCCAGAATCTTCTTATCCCAGCTCCCGCTAAGCACGCTCCTCTCATCCGGCGCAAGCGTCAACGCACTCACGGCGCTGGTATGCTGTTTTAAGCAAGTAATCCTCTTCCCCTCATCGTGCCTCACGCTCTGGAGGTTAATCCCACCGCCCTCAGTCCCCGAGAGCAACCACAGCGCCTGAGAGTGCACCGCAAGCGAGTAAACCGGCGACAGGACGTGCTCCTCCGCGGGGCCCCCGTTCGCGGGCGGCGCCTCCTCGTTCTCCCAGTACGACACCAGGGCCCCCGCCTTGACGACGCTGTCCACAAAGGGATGCCGCTGCGCGACGGTCAGGAGCTGCTTGCCATTGATCGTCTCGATGCCGCTGTACTTGCGAATGTACCCGTCGGACCCTCCCGTCATCCAGTAGCGCAGGTCGGGCGTGATGGCCATGGCGTTGATGCTCGTGGCCTGCGGGGCGGCCATTGTGGGGACCACGTCGTAGGTCTTCGCCGTGTAGACCTCGGAGCGGATCGTGGGCGTCCATCGCGTTGGTCCGGGAGTAGCGGACTTTCGTGACGTCGGGGACCTGGCTTGGTTGTCTCCTTCGACCTTGTCGCCCCCTTCGCGCGTCCTCGCGCCGCCGTCTGGGTCTCTGGTATCGACGGCCTCGCTGTCCATGGTGTTATCTAGGGTGGCGGTCATCTGGGTATCGTTCTGCTCGTTATTCTCGTCGTCGTCCCCGTCTCCGTCCCCGTCTTCTTCTTCGTCGCCATCGCCGTCGCCGTCGTTGTCGTTATCATCGTTGTCATCCTGATCGTCGTCCTCGGCGTCGTGGTCGGCGTCCATATCGGGGTCGTTATCCACGTCGATATCGTCCATGACCTCGTCGTCATGCTCGGAGCTAGCGTTGGACTCTGTCATGGTGTCAGGGGCCGCGACCTGGGACAAGGAGAAGGCGGGGTTGCAACGGGGAGATGGGGATGTGCGACGTCGATCAAGGCCCGGGAAACACAAGACTCGGCGTACCTCTGTCATCGTCGTCCATTGTAGCAAGCTTCTAGTAGGTGAAAAGAAACCTAATTCCAATGCGCCTCAATGGCAAAGTGAAAGGTCCGTAAGACAGCTAATCGCGGTTGGAGCGCTCGTCTGGGGACGCGGATCGCGTCGGAACCGCGTCGCAAGTAGTCGATTTGGGGTGAAAGAGAGGCGCGTGGATTCAGGCGAAGTATGCAGATAAGTCTTAGTATTATATGAGCTCGCGTATATCTCCGGAAGGAAGAGCGAAGAAGACCCGACGATACTAATGAAGCATTCATTTCTCGAAGCAGCCCACCGCGATCTTTAGCTCGGGAGGTTGTTGACGTCCGGTAGATTGTCAGCTGGGCGCCAGCTGGCAGGCGACAAGCCTTCGACACCACCCACACCTGGCCGCATCACATGCTCGCCTCGACATGCTACTCCTCTTCCATTTTGTGCCATTGAGCTGAAATGGAGCAACTATTGATCCCATAACTGCAAGATTAGGTCTTAGGATCTTAAGAGCTTGTTCGTCTAGGATCTCCGGGCGTGCTGTGGGCGTCAAAGCCCGAAGTCACACCTCCAGTCACGTGGTCCCATCTCCACGCTCCACACTGAAGCCCCTCCCGCTGCCCCTCCCCCTCGTGGGTCAAAGCTGGCTGGGGTTAGGGACCACAGAACTTCACCAGCGAGCGAAACCTTCAGCGAAGGTGAACCGGGTATCGACTCTGCGACGCACTGCTCCGCAATATTACGTGTACCAGCATCCCCCTTTGTGTCTTTGTTCAATTGGCCCTCGTCTTCTCCAACTTCTCAGCACGTGGCCAGCTGAAAAGTACCGACCCGCGTCGCCGTCACCGCCTCCTGCCACCCCGCTGACTATCGCGACTTCTCCCCGCGCTGCGTCTATTTTTCCGCCCTCGTTCTTTGATCTAGACTTGCGCCTCTTCTCGTTCCACCCCGGTCTTTGGAGAGCCCTTCCGTTCGCACGTCCACCTAGGCATTACTAGCGAATCCGTCACAATTACGGTTGTCACCTACCTGTGACTTTGACGAATTGCGGCTACAATCTGTCGCAAAACTCAATTGACCTTTCTCGACGACCCATCCTCCCGACACCTCCACCGAGACATTTGCCATGGCTGCAGAAACGCTTCGGCAATACGTCCCCTTGACGTGTCATGGGCACTCGCGCCCTGTACCCCACATCAGCTTCTCCCCCCTCGAGAAGGATGATACGTACTACATGATCTCTGCCTGCAAGGGTAAGTCGCATCCGTCTACACCCCTGGACTTCACCGTCTGGATGAATTTGAGCTGACTCCTCCCAGACGGCAACCCTATGCTGCGCGACGGCCAGACTGGCGATTGGTATGGACTCGAGACTATCGCAGTCGTCTTTGTTCGCGTATATGCTGACGGCAGCTAGGATTGGGACGTTTATCGGTCACAAGGGCGCTGTGTGGCAGGCCCGGTTGAGCCCGAACGCGAGCAATGCTGCGACTGCGTCTGCTGACTTTACGGCGTAAGTTGTGCCTCCAGCCTACCAGTCTTGGATCCAGACTAACACCCCACAGCAAGATCTGGGACACCCACACCGGCGAGCCGCTCTTCACCATCCAGCACAACCACATCGTCCGAGCCATCGCGTACCCCTCCGACAACTCCGACCTCATCGCCACGGGCGGTGCCGAGAAGAAGCTCCGCGTCTTCGACCTCACCGAGGTGCCGAACCCCGCGCTGAACGGAAACACGGGCGGCGCGACGATCCAGGCCTCGGACGGCTTCGAGATCGGCGAGGGCACGCACAAGGCGCCCATCAAGTTCGTCGCTTGGACCAAGGATCCGAACACGATAGTCACGGCGTCCGACAACACGCTCCGCTGGTTCGACCTCCCCACGAGGAGCTGCACGCGCCACGAGGTGCTGGACGGCGAGATCAAGTCGTGCGAGCTGGTGTCCCTGGCGCCGAAGCTGACGTCCCCTGACGACATTGGCGGCGGGCACCCCGTCCTCGCCGTCGCGGCGGGGAAGTGGGTATACTTCTGGGGCGGGCCGCATGCGATGGACGAGATTAAGCGCATGGAGCTAAAGTACACGGTTGCGAGTGTTGGTCTCGACCTCAAGGGGAGGAAGCTCGTGGTAGGCGAGGAGCCGGGTACTTGGGCGCGGGTGATCAACTGGGACAACGGAGAGGAGATTGGTAAGTCGGATCCCCCTCTCTTCCGCCTGAGTGCGCGCAGGACTGACCGTCACAGAAACGCACAAGGGCCACCACGGGCCCATCTGGTCCATCGCCTTCTCGCCCGACGGCAAGCTCTACGCGACGGGCTCCGAGGACGGCACCATCAAGATGTGGAAGAATTGCGAGGGCTTCTACGGGCTGTGGCGCGGCGGCGCGAACGCGGAGCGGGGCGCGGACTAGAAGGACACGCCCGGCAGCGGAAGCGCCTCGATCCAGGGCAGCGGCACCTGCACGCCCTCGCGCTCGCCCGTGCCCGAGTCCCGTCCGCCGCCCCCCGGGGCCGCGTCCGGGGAGGCCAATGCCCGTGGCAGCGAGTCGCCCGTGAGGCAGCGCGCGGCCCGTTTGCAGGCCGCGTCGACGGAGAACACGCCGCACAACAACGCCTGCGGGGAGGGCGGCCGGGGCAGGTCGGGCGACAAGGCCCAGGACGGGGAGAAGGGCGGGGACACCGAGAGGGATGCCAAGAGCCAGCAGATGGCGCAGTCTTGGAGGAGTGGCGGCGGGGCCGGGGGCGAGGGGGAGAAAATCCGGGTACAGAGTCGGCATGTCAAGCAGCATTAGCGGGGGGTATGGCGTACGGGTCTGTTTTCTGGTTTCTGCTTGTGCCTTTGTTTCGCGTCCGTTTTTGCGGGCCTTTGTGCTTTTACGATGGAATGGTCTGTACTCGGCTTTCTGAGTCGGTAGGACCTGGAGGGGAGGGTCAAAATGTGATGGTCAGGAGGGTGGCGAAGGCAGGGCAGGGGATACGTTCGTCTCGTCGGTGATGGCACGGGCATGTCCGCATGAGGGAAGGGCGGCGAGTGAATCCACATCTATACCAGCGAAAGCACAGCATAGAAAAGGGGGCGGGGAGTCTCTTTTCAGAACGTACTACACGTATACAGCCGCGAAATCGAAGCACATGTTAAAGAGGCGCTCCGTCCAATGGGAATAGGGGGATATTCGTGAGCGGGTCTAACCTCGCTTGGCGTGGACTTGGTGCCTGAGATGAGCCCGATGTGGGGAGCTGGGGAAGGGGCGTTTGCTTTTTATACCGGCTTAGCTGGGGGAATCGAGGATCTTGTCGTTGGATTCCCGGAGCGTTGTCTCCGGAGGGCCCCACGGAGCGTTGGTAGGGTCGTCTGCTGGGGAAGCTTGTCCCGTCCTGGTGGAGGCCGTGAGCACGGGCCCGACGCTAAGAGGTTGATGCCCGACTCCCATGGCGACGAGGATACCGTCTGCTTGCAAGTCATATCGTCTAGCCGCACATGATTCGGGAGTGGAAATGGCACCAATACGGCAAGCCAAAGATGTGTAAAGAGTCGTCAAGTAGGAGCCGTAGGCGGGCCAAAAGGCGCAGCATGCTAGCGGACCCGAGGAGAGCATGCTTCCCAGACCTAGGATATGTGAACAACGACCGGCGCGAGAGCCCCTAGGCTCTTCTCCATCAGCCACTAGAAAGACAGTCTCGAGGGGGGGTTTAAAAAAAAACCTTAAAAAAACTAAAACTGTCAGTTACCAGCTGGGCGGGTAAAAAAAAAAAAGGAGGGCATGTAATGCGCAGCCAATAGTACGTCATGGCTACGTCGTTCGTCCTCCGCTCGGTGAGCTGGGGTGGCACCAAGCTCAGGGCCCCCCTTTCTGTCCGACGGCTGCTGGCGGGTAGGCATCGGGTGTGATGGTGTCGGTGGATAGCTTCGGATGCCGGGTTGTTTCTACATTTTGTGATTTGGGCATCTCGTCGCGTGATTGCGTGGTTGCGTGGTTGATGTTGGGAGGGTCTCGGAATTTTGAAAGGGCATCTCGTTCCGTAGCGATGGCGGTATGTACAGTACACTAACTACCCTGCCGTAGCGATGTCACGGATAGCGGGGCTCGTGGCGGCAGCAGTGCCAGCTCGGACCATCCCCTAACCAACTCCGTCTCACAAGGCGAGCATGACGCCCTGCCGGACATACCCGTCGGCCTACTAAGCCGGCGTGACGACTGCGCGGGACAAGCCCGAAAGACAGTGATCCAGGGGGAGAGTTGCCCGAGTAGGATCTGTAGATGTGGATCAGATGCTTCCTCACCGAGGTGCCCCGCCCTCCTAATAAGGAGTAATACGTACTTATTAGGAGGGCGGGGCACCTCGCGCAACCGAACTCGCCCCTCGGCACCGCGCTGAGCTCACAGCTTCCCAACCTCGACCGGGATTGAACAACATCGGCTCACCAACCACCCCGACAACCCCGAACAAGCCCCCCCGCCCCGCGCAGCCCGGACGGCCATCGCGCACAGCTCACGAGCATTGGAACCATCAAGCGCCGCGCCCAACCCACACGAGCGCGCCATCAGACGACAGGCCCCCCCGAGCTCGACACTCGACACACCCGTCCTGCGTCATCATCTCCCGTCCGACCCCCCCAGCCCGACGCGCCAAGCCCTCGCCCATCCCCGAATCCGGCATCGCGTTCTGCAGGCGCCGTCATCGCGCCTGTGTTGCGCGCCGTGCGTCGACCCCCACTTCCCGAAACGACAACGTCCCATTTTCTTTCCCGAGCCTTCTCGTGCCCTCCCCACACCGCCGCAACGTCACAGCTCCACAACCCTATCCTCCCGCGTTCTCCCGCCCCGGAGCCCTAGGAGCTTGTAGCTTGGCTTGGACGCTGTGGCCGTCTCCTTCCGATTGCCTGTGTGTGAACAGCCCCGACCATCTCGCCGTGCACGATACCCTCAGCTCCCACTCCCCTGCGCCTCGTCCCTTCGCGCTTCAATTGGTCCCGCGCTGACGACGGACCTCGCGGTAAAGAGCACGCGACGACGCATACCCCTACGAACGAGCATATGGACTCCTACCCCCGCGCCGCCGCAACGACGAATCCCTCGCCGACATAACAACGAGCGGCCCCCCGCACCAGCACCTCTGCCCTCAGCATGTCCCCCAAGACCCGGCAACATCTTTTGATCCCACAGGCCCGATCCTCCCCGTCACCAGCCCCAGTCCCGAATCCCCGAGCCCGCGCCGGCTCCTCGCCCGGCGCATAGGCCGCCACAGCCACAGCGACCACTACTTTTGAACACCGCGCACGGGCGCGTATGCCCCAGCAGCACTCATAATGCCCGACACAAAGGACTCGGTAACCAGCTCCGCCGGCGGCGCCCTCGACTCGTCGCGCCCGTCGTCGTCCGCCTCCGGGCCCTCGGGCCGCTCCGCCGCGCCCCAGACGTCGTCCGCCTCGTCTGGGACCCCGGCCGGCGGCCAGCCGAGCACCGCGCCAAGCGCGGCGCAGCAGATGTCTAAGCGGAGGAGGGGGCACGGCGTCGTGACGCCCACTGCGTGTACCGAGTGCCGGAAGAAGCGTGCAAAGGTATGCGGTCCAATGAAGCCGAGTCGGCGTCCTACATTCGACCTATCCCCTGCCCGCGCCATACCCTACCCGTGCTCCCCACGTGTGGCACAGCCCATTGCTGCTCTCTTCTCGAGCACGCGCTAACACGCTCAGTGCGACGGCGGGAGACCCTGCAGCAGGTGCGCCTCGCAAAATGACGTCAAGTGCGTCTACGAGTTCCCCGTCCGCCAGTCCAAGGAGAACCTTCGCTCCGAGATCGAGCAGCTCCGCCAGCGCCAGCGCTCCAACGACCAGGTCTTCGCCGCCCTCATACGCCCCGACCTCTGGCAGGAGGTGCTCAACCGCCTGCGCGGCGGCCAGAGCGTCGACGCCATCTCGGACTGGCTCGGGGGCGCGCTGCCGCCCTTCTCGCGGCCCGCCGACACCGGCGCCGGCCACGGTCACGCCGGCATGCCGCCGCTGGGCTTCGGAGCCCCCGGCCCCGGGAGCGTGTCGTCGCTCAACCTCGGTATGGGCCCCGGCCCCTCCCTGAGCCCCATCGTGGGCCACCCGCCGGGCCCGCTGCCCCTGCCGCCGCCCCACTCCACCCAGCCCCAGCAGGGTCACATCCCGTCGCTGCGGTCCACGGACCTGGAGCACGGCCACCCGTCACCGTGGAACTTCTCATCGCACTCGCAGAGCGGCGTCTCGACAGCCAGCGAGCCGCACGCGGGGCTCATGGACTGGACGCCCGATGCCCAGGGGCGGTCGCGCGCGGGCTCGTGGGTCGAGAGCAGCTCGCAGGCGGACCAGAGCAGCCGGTACCGCTGGCTCGACCAGGTGCTCTCGCCGCTCGACGCTCCCGAGACCAAGGCGCCGGCGGCGTCGTGGACGGACATCGCGTCGGACGTGGACCTGGTGCAGCACCTCCTCGCCCTCTACTTCTGCTGGGAGTACCCGACTTTCGCCTCGCTGAGCAAGGAGCACTTCCTCAAGGACTTCAAGGACGGCACGCGGCGGTACTGCTCGTCGATGCTGGTAAACGCGCTCCTCGCCCTCGGCTGCCGCTTCTCGACCAAGCCCAACACGCGCGCGAACCCGGACGACCCGCACACGTCGGGCGACCACTTCTTCAAGGAGAGCCTGAGGCTGTACCACCTGGAGCAGGACCACCGCAGCCTGACGACGATCCAGGCGCTGGGCATCATGGCCATCCGCGAGGCGAGCTGCGGCCGCGACTCGGAGAGCTGGTACTACGCGGGGCAGAGCATCCGCATCGCCATGGAGATGGGGCTGCACATGAACAATGGGACGGGCGACGAGGACGAGGTGGCGGTGCAGGCGGCGACGTTTTGGGGGGCTTTTGCGCTCGACCAGTGAGTTCCAAACCCAACCTCCTATGCTTGTGCCCCTGAGCTGATACTGAAGCCCCCCTCCCCCCCAGCGCGTGGTCCCTCGCGACGGGCTCCCTCCCGCAGTCCTCCTCGGTCCTGCACCTCCCCCCCAAGCCGGCCATCATAGACGACATCGAGTCCTCGCTCTGGATCCCCTACACCGACGATGGTACGTGCCGGCCCCAACCGCTTTGGAACTTAACCTCACACATGGCACAGGCGTCCCCCTTCAGCGCTCGTGCGAGCAGCCGTCCAACGTGCGGTCCGTGTACAAGTGTTTCTGCGAGCTGAGCGAGCTGGTGCACCAGTCGCTGTACATCCTGCACTCGCCGGGCCGCCCGCTGACGAGCCGGGACCTGCTGGGCATCTACACGCAGTACCTGGACTGGTACGACCGCATCCCGGTCGTTCTGCGGCTGGGGCACAACTTTACGCCGGCCGTGCTCTTTGCGCAGTGAGTTCGTCCCGGGCAGGGGCACCATCCCAGCGACCCCCTAGCTACGCGACCTAACTGACACCCCCGCAGCATGTACTACCACTTCGCGATACTCCTCCTCTTCCGCCCCCTCATCAAGCTCCGCATCGTCGGCTCAAAGGTCTCCCCCCGCGACGTCTGCTCCCAGGCCGCCGACGCGATCCAGGGCCTCCTCCGCTCCTACTCGCAGCTCTACACCCTCCGCCGCACCCCCTCCTTCGTCCCCTACTTCGTCCTCACCTCTGCGATAATGCACATGGCCATCGCCGCCTCCTCCCCCACCATCGCGCTGCCCCAGTCCCCCGCCTCCCAGCCGCAGCAGTCCTCGAGCACGCCCCCCTCCGCCGGGGACGCACCGCGAGGGGCCTCGGTGCCGCCTGGTGCCCCGGCGTCCAAGGACGACCCGCGGGTCTTCAAGGCGATACGGCAAGGCATCGCGGACCTAACCGAGATGGCCCCCTGCCACCACTTCGCGCAGCAGGCGCTCAACATCCTGCGGTACCTGGCCAGCAAGTGGAACCTCGACGTCGATACGGGCCGCAACGGCAACGGCGGCATCAAGGCCGAAGAAGGCAAGAGCAAGGAGGAGAAGGAAAAGGGCGTCGAGGCCGACGTCGACAGCCTCGTCAAGCTCAACACCGACAGCCTCAACTTCTTCGCGCCCAACGTGCAGCTCGAGGACATGATTTGCGCGTGGGGGACGGGGGGCGGGTCGGTGATACCGCGGGCGCAGGACGTCAACGAGAGCAGGGGGAACCCGAGGGGCAACCCGCTCTTCTGGCCCTTTCCGTTCCAGGGGAGGCCGATGCTTCCCTCTGGAAAGGAGCTAGAGGAGGCGGGGTTTGTGGTTTTGCAAGGGGTGAGTGTGGATTGAGCTGGGCGCCGGGGTGGTCGTGTGGAGTGGGAGGCGGTAGGGAGGGTAGGGAATGGGCGCGGGACTTGGGACTGGGACTCGGGAGGGAGGCATGCTGTCTTCAACTTTCAATGGTGGGGGTTTTTGGGAAATGACTGGATACCCATTTCAGGCGTTCTCTCACTTTTTTTTTCTTTCGGATGATACGGGAAAGGGGCATGATCGGCAGGCTCACAGAAGTTCCGTGGGTTACCTGATGTAATACCATTTTGCGGGAGGAGAAGCTATCTTACTTCTGGTAGCCATCTTGGGTGTCATGTGTAGATATTTGATACGAAGCGGCCGCGAATAAAAAGGGGGGACCGATATTACAGTACATTTCGTGGGGACGCTCCCGCGAAGACGCACGTCGAGTTTTGAACTAGTTCAGCTTGGACGGGATGTGTAGTACAGTACGCCTTAAAACGGCGTGCAATTGTGCCCATCTTCCCCGGCTATGGCTATGGCCGATCTATATATACCCTGCGCTCCCCGTGAAAGTTCAATGTCGTCCGTGACGTCACATTCGATACTTGCATAGCCGCCCCACGAAGATTGCATGCAGAGGTACATCACCCTAACCACTACCCGAGTCCAAACCTCCCTCGGAACCTCACATGCCACAGCCTCGGTCCGCCAACCGACAACAAACACCCGCGCCCAACCAACCATCCCCCCGTCGCCCCCTTCCCCCAACCAACATACGCCCAACTCCCAAACCGGACAACCACGGGCGGAGAGCAAGTCGGGACAAAAGACGACCCCGAAATGCACAAGACGACGCCGCGGGGCCAGGGCGCAGGCGCGGGCGCGGTGCTCGCGCAGCCGCCGGGGTGGCTGCGCATGTACGGCGACTTCATCGCCAAGAACGCGGGCCAGGTGTCGCAGATCGAGAGCGCGCTGCGGAGCCTGACGTACATCATTCCCGGTATGTCTCTCCATCCTCTCCTCTGTACTCATCTACTCTCTTGCACCTCGCCCTCCACCCTTCCCTTCCCTTCCCTCCCCTCAAGCCCAAGCACAAGGAACCAAGCTAACCACCGACAGGCCGCTTCCGCGACGCCGAGATCGCCTCCGAAACCCTCCACTCCTCCGTCCAGCTCCTCTCCCTCTACCACGACACCCTCCTCTCCAGCGCCGCGCCGCCCACCCGCACCCCCGCCCCGCACGCGCGCTACACCCGCTTCTGGGCCGCCCGCAGCGCCCTCTACCGGCGCGTGGCCCTGGTCCTCCAGGTCGTCCGCTACACGGAGCTCCTCCTCGAGATGGCGGCAAAGCGCCGCGGCGGATCGCGGGGCCGGTGGCGCGCCGTGGTCCTGATCGAGTTCATCAAGGCGGTGTGCCGGCTTATACTGATGCGGACGACGCGCGGCCGCAGCGTCGTCTCGCCCGTCCTCCCCGAGCGAGAGCCGCCGCCGCCGGAAGACGGCCCCGAGGACCCCACCCTCGGCGGGCTCCTCCCCGACGAATCCGTAAAGGAGAAGCCGGCCCACGAGCGCGACTGGCCGATGCCCCGCACCGGCATGGACCTCCCGTCCCTCCCGACGCCCGGCGACACGACGGGCTACCTCCTCTCGCGGGTCCTGACCCCCGACGACGTCAAGCCCGCGTCCCGCCTGCTGAACCTCCCCCGCGGGGCGGGCGCCCACGCCGCGGAGGCGCTGCATATCCTCGCGCCGCTGATCTACGCCGTCTCCCTCGCCGCCTCCGGTCCCGAGGGCCGCCGGTCGTGGAAGCCGTGGATGCTGGGTCTGGCGGCCGAGCTCGGGGCGCGGCAGCTCCGGGAGCGGGGTCTTCGGACGACGGCGCTGGAGAGGGACGAGTGGAGGCGGAGGGGGTGGGGGCTCGGGTGGTGGGCCATGCGGGGCCCGTTCTACGACCGGGTTGTGAAGGGGGTTGTGGAGGGGGTGAGGGGGCGGGTACCGGGGGTGCTGGGGGGGATCCTGGAGGATTACGAGTATCTGTGGGAGAATTACTATTTCAGCACGAGCGATTAGGGAAGGGGGTGTTTTTGGTTTGGGGGATTGTATTATACCCGTGTAGAATTAGAGTCGTTAATCGTGAGTCTAGACGTTTAATGGGGTCTTGGGCGGGTCTTTTGTGTCGCTACCGTTCCGCGGCAGGTGTCCCTCATGACGTGTTCCTCGGCAGCTCGAGGGTTGGTGCTTCGCACCCTCCACAACTCAGAAGGGAACCGACAAGCGCGCGGTATCCCCCAGCCTCGGGCAATCCATCGCGCCAGCCTCGACGACGGCGTACTGCCGAGGTTCAACTACGCGTCCCGAGACCGTTTGACGTCCCCGGGCTCTGCACCCTTAGACCCTCCTCAGCCTCCAGAGACTCCCATGCCCCGGGACCCCTCAGCGCCTCCCGACTCTCCCACGCCCCGAGACCCATTCACGTTCTCACTTTTCGCACCCCCAGAGCCTTCTCCGCCATCGTACAGTCCCTTACCGCCGGACCCTCCACCCGGAAGCCAGTAGATGTTCGTAGAAGAAAACGTCGCGATGACCTGGTCCTGCGGGAACGCCTCGGAGCGGTACGTCTCGTGCATACGCCTCAGCGAGGGGATCTCGTCGCCCTTGTTGATGCTGCTTCTGTTAGCTCCCACTCTCCAAAGGTTCTCCAAAGGTGAACGCCGGAGTGCGACGGGGACAGAAGAACAGGGATGTATAAATAGCGGAGGGTAGAAGGAAGTAAGGTGGGGAGGAAGGGGAGGGAGGAAGACGCACTGATCCCAAACATCCCACCCCGTCCCGACAAAGACCCTCGGCATATCCCCAGACCCAAACTCCAGCACCCTTCGATAGACGGGTATATAAAGATGGAACCCCACCACGATCGTGCCGCCAGGATCCTCCGCGACGACGTCGAAGCCCCCGGGGTCGTCCGCCACGACGTGGCCCCTCGACTCCAGGAATGCCTTGTCCCCCGGCGTGAAGTCTGGTTCCTGGAAGATGATTGGCAGTCCGGGGTCTGTCTCGTTAGCCATGGTCTGCGTGGTGCCGGCAAGTCTAGTATGTGCGGAGAGGCAGAGACGGCGGGACAGCGGGAAGAGTGGGAAGAGGGGAGACCGTTAGAAAGGAAGATGAACGGTATCAAAGGTGGTATATAAGATGGGAGGGAGGGGATACGAACCAAGGCCCCTAACAACAGCCAAAAACGCAAAATACTGCACCCAGGTCCGCCGCACAACCTCCCACCCCTCGTCCTCGAAGCTGCCGATGCCGAGACACACTGCGCGCGAGAGCCCCGACCTGCGCCTCGGCCAGCGGGGTTTGGTGCCCTCCTGTAAGGTGCCGTTGGGCTGTCCCGCCTTGTTCCGCTCTTTGGGCTGCTCTCCGGGGTGATCCTTTGTGGTTTCTGGCGGATTCGCTGCCTCGGCGTTTCCCTCGGACTCGCATGACGGGACCTTGGCCTCCTCTTTACCTTCCCCTTTGGCCTCCCCGTCGCCGGGCCCGGGGCTTCTCTGCGAGCTGTTGAGTTTCTCGTCAGGCTGATCCTTCGTAGTCCCCGGCAAGTCTGCTCCTCCCTCGTCGGACTCGCGCGACGCGCCCTTGCCCTCCTCCTTAACCCCGTCCTCGCACTCTGCCTCTCCCTCCCCCGTACTCAAGCTCCTGATCCCCAACCCCCCCCTGATCCTCCCCATAACCCCCTCCAACCCCTCCCGGCACCCAAGCCCCTCCCACTCCCTCCCCCACCTCTCACAGTCCCTCTCAAAAGCCCTCAGCACCTCCTCCCGACTCCTCCCGTCCTTCTTCCCATCCCCTCCCTTCTTCTCCGGGACCTTGGGGACCTGCGGCGCTTTCCCCTTCCCGCGAGGCCTGCGCCGCTTGATGACCTCCCACCCGCCGTCCCCCACCGTCTCATTCGGCATTGTGTCGCCCCGCGCGCTTCCCAGTTTTCGCCTTTCCCCTCTTCCCTTTTTTTTGCTACCTTTGTGGGTCTTGCTTCTCAATATCCGGGCGGCTGGAATCAGTAAACGCGATAACTTGAAAACCAAGAGATTTTGAGTGAGAGCCGTGGATTATTGGCGAGGTGATGGAGTAATAGCGGCGGCAAGGTACGTGCGAGTCATGGCGTTGGATTTTTAGAGGTTCGAAGAAAACGGCGCCAAACCTTGGAATCCACACACCGTCATCGACGCCGCACTACGTCCTCACCCAAATTCTCACCTCACACCTCACCCTCATACCTCACATTCCGCTTCACACACTCACACAGTCCCACCCAAGCCAGCAAAATCAGATAAAAATTCTCATAACGTTGATTCATAGGCATAATCCCCCACCAATACTCTATCGCTAAAACAAAAAACCCCGTAAACCACCGGTCCCATCTTCAACCCTTCCAATACCCCTACCTCAAGATAGCCAGAACCTCCTCGCCAACCCCCTGCACCCGCCCCTCCGCAACTCTTCCCATAACACCCCTCACCAAATCAGGGTCAACCCCCTCCGTCCCAGCACCCCCGTACAAGAACGTCCCCAGCGCCACCAGGCCCCGGAAGCACACCTCCGCGTCCTCGCTCTCCCCCAGCACCCTCTCCACCACCCTCAGGAGCCACCCCTTCCTCTCGCCCCCCACAGACCCAGTCTTCTTCCGCGACAGCACCGCAAAGTTGAGCACGACCGTCGTAACCGCGACGAGGACCCCGCGGTTCTGCCTTCCCAGGCCCTCGCCTCTGATCCCCACCACCTGCTCCAGCAGGGCAATCACGCGGTCTGCCTCACCCGCCGCGACCTCCCTCCCCTTCTGCGACCCAAACAGATTCGCGATGGCCCGCAGCGCCATCATCACACAGTTCTCGCTAACCTTCCCCCCCTCCCCCTCCGTCGCGGCCTCCACCGCAACCTCGACGATCGTCCTCCCCGTCGAGTCCCGATACCCCGCCACGAGCGGGGCGCCCGTCGTGCACCTCAGCAGGTCCAGCCCCGGCAGCCGATCAGCGTAGTCCCACTTCGTCGCTATGCGCAGCACGAGGTCCAGCGACGCCTCGTCGGCCGGCTTGCCCGTCTGCAGGTTGTACCTCAGCTCCTTGAGGTTCGTCTGGTCCGTGGGGTTCAGCGCCGCGTCCTTGCGGCCCGCGGAAATCATGTTGGCGTTGGTCGAGAGGATCTTGTTAACAATTGCTGTGAAGCGTCAGTAACTGCAGCCCAACCAAATTCAGAAGAGAGACAAGGACAACTTACCCTCGTGCTTCGCCTGTAGGATACTCAGGTACTCCCCCTGCGGCACAACCTTCTTGACCCTCCCCCCCTCATCCTGCACCCCCGCGTCCGGCGACCCGTCCCCCAGCGTCGCCCCCTTGGTATTCTGCTCGATGAACTGCACCACGTTGTCGAGGTACGTCAGCGGCAGCTCGTTGTCCCCGAGGAATTTGCGCGCCCGCTCGTAGGGGTTCTCCGAGAGGTTGTACGGCAGCTTCAGCGGCGGCTTGCCGTCCTCGATATCGACGTCGAACACGTAGTCGTACTCCTTGCCCTCGTGCTCGACCCTGCGGCCCGAGCTGCCGGCCGAGTCGACGACGGTCCCGACGTTGATCCACTCCTGCTGGGCTGGAAGAAGTCAGTAGCCGCCAAAGCCAAGTCGAAGGGAGGGAACATACCCATGGACCACGTGTAGGCGCTCACGGACCCGTTATCCTCCTTAATCATCTGCACCTGCCCCTCTTTCGTCCCCGCCTTATTCTGCACAAAGTCCGGGCCCGGAAGCTTCTCCTTGTTCACACCCCCAACCTGCTGCTGCGGGATCGCCGACGCCTTCACCGACTCCTCAAACGCCGCCACGACATCCGGCGCGGCAACCCTCTCGGGACTCCTCGAGAACACGCGCGCCACCCCGTCGCTCGCCCCCGACACGACATCCCCCGTCTCCGCGCACGCCGCGACGGCCCACACCGAGATGGCGGGGTGCGTAATGGTCTGCACGCACTCCTCCCCCTTCCAAACCCTGACGGTTCTGTCCTCGGCACTACTGACGATCTCACCAGACGGCAGCGTGGCGAGCGAGTACACGAAGCTCTCGTGGCCCCTCAGCTCGGCGACCAGCGTCCCGTTGAGGCGCCACAGCCTCAGCACCCCGTCGTTGCTCGCGCTCGCAATGTCCGCGCCGGAGGGATGTCCCTCCGGCAGCCGGCAGAGCGCGCGCACGAGGTCCGGCGTCACGATGGTCGAGCTGGGCTGCACCTCCCCCGCGACGCCCTTCCGCAGGTCAAAGATCCGGATGTTCTTGTCCGCCGACCCCGTGATGATGGTGTTCTCGTCCAGCGCGAGCACGGCCCAGACGCTCACGTCGTGCCCCGTGAGCATAAACTCCGTCTCCCACTTCCCGACCCCCCAGACCCTCGCCTGCGCGTCCCACCCCCCGGACACGATGTACTTCCCCCCCGGCGTGACATCCAGCGTACAGACATTATGCGCATGTCCCACCAGCAGCCTCTCCGCGTTATCCTCCTTCGACGCGCTAGGCTTCCTCACGTCGATGATCGTGTCGCGCCCGCCCGAGACCACCAGGCCCTCCGGGTACTCGGCCGAGGGCGGGACGAACGCCACGGAGTTGATGTAGTCGGAGCCCTCGGCGGCGACGTGCGAGTCGAAGGACCCCGCGGGGGAGCGGTGCCAGCGGCGGACAGAGCGGTCGCGGGAGGCGGAGAAGACGGTGTCAGTCGAGGGGAAGGCGACGGCGCGGACGTCGGCGTCGTGGCCCGCCAGCTGGGCCGAGAGCTGGAAGGGTGGCATGGCGGCGTCGCTGTGTTGTTCTCGTGGTTCTCTCTTCAGGTCTGACAATTGTGGATTATTGATTGTTTCGTGATGGTGTGGAGAGAATGGAAGAGAGTAGAGGCCGTGGGTGTTTTGGCCAGAAAGAGAGTCGTGTTGTGAATTGGTGCTTGGGAAGGAGCTTCCAAGGTGCCCGATGATGGAATGGAATACGTTGGAAGCTCAGGTGGAGCTTCGTACTCCGGAAGCGGGGTGAATGTGGAGGAGCATGTGTGGGTGTGTGTGTCAGCAGCCGCTCGCCACCTCGGTATCTCGTCAGCGTCAGCGTTGGGGGTAAGTCAATACCGAGCATGTACCTAGAGGGGCTGTTCAAATTCGAATTCAATGGCTAACTAGACGATAACACTGGGAAAAGCACAATTGACCTCACTGTCCACATATGAAAGAATACAGAAGCTCTGGAGCGGATGATGCCAGTGGGGTGTTTGGCCTACCTCCTTTTGACTTATTAATAGAGGACTCGTACGATATTGAGAATTCGCATATCCAAGAGTATTATTAAACCCATACATATTACCAAATAGCCGAATGTCCCAATACGGATCCGAATCTCCAACTCCGAACTGCAACCCGCGCAATGCCAAACAGCGCCTACCTTTCTGTCCGTCCCTCCCCATCAACGATGCCCACAAAACCGCGGGAGACCATGACGACGAGGTGGGACCAGCCACCTATTTTTAGCCCTCTGGGGCCGGCGGGGTAGCTCGGAGCCGGAAATTACTTTATCTCTCCGGCTCACCACCACATCTGATAAGGACGCTTGACCTTTCAATCACGACCCATCCGCAGGACCGCCTCAACCCCAGGCATCGAAAGCCCCCCGGCGGATGGGTGGGAGGGACTCGCACCCCCCCAGAAGACACACCTCCAACCGGGACGATATCCAGGCGGTAAAAGCTCCTCAGCGGACGATGGCCACGACCCGTACCATGTCGAGAGGAGGCACACCCCGTCGCCAAGATATCCAGGCCGTGGGAAGTACGACGTTGACAAGAAACACCTCGTCGAGGTGGTATTCAGACCAGATCGTAAGGACATATGTCCATTTCATTCCCGATCCCCAACGCCAATATATATGCTTGAAAACAACCAGGTATCCAGCCCCTCCCAAGATCAACCACCGCCCATCCCCGTCACCCCATCCTACGTTCCCCTCCCCACCTCTACAAAAAAGCCCACAACCCCCCAACAACAACCGGCGCCCACCCCAGCACCCCCCACGCGCCTCCGCTCCCCATCCCGCGCGCCCACCCCACAGCCCCCGACTCCTCCTGCAGCGCGTCGTCGCGGACCGGCTCGTGCGTGGTGATGGTGTACATCTCGCCGAAGCCCAGCTCGGTGCTGTTGTAGCAGTTGGTCTCGTTGACCTCTGCGATCTTGGAGTCGCCCGGCTCTGCGAAGATGATGTCGACGCACTGGGGTGTGTTAGCTAGTCCGCAGAAGCTAGGTGGGCGATGAGGACCGAAGATGGGAGGGGACAGCAGAAGCGGGAAGTGAAAGGGAGAGGTTGAGAAGATAACCACAGAACGAGACCAAGACGAGGCACGACTTACAGAATACAGCGCCGCCCCATGCTGCGCCAGCTCAACAACCTGAATAGTCGCCAGATCCCCCTCCTTAACCTTTGTCCCCGCCGGGAGCGGCACCTGCGGCAGACACAGCGTCCCGGGGTAGGGGCTATTCGACGGCCCCAGTAGCTGGAACGGCGGCACCATGGGGTGCGACATGTTGGGCGGCCCCCCGTCGGGCCCGTCGGTGCCGAAGCCTAGGTTCACGTACAGCAGCGCCGAGGCGTGGCCCTGGAACCAGCCGGGCTGGAAGGCGACGGCGCCGCCCGTCGTGGGCCAGTACGTCCTGTTCTTCGTGGCGGGGATGCCGCCGCCTGGTGTCTTGTTAGCCGGGCGTCCTCGTGTCTTTTTTTGCGTTCAGGGCGGGGTGGAGGCGGGGATGAGGACGGGAGAGGTCTTGGGGTCGCGGCCACGGCGGGCCGTGAGCCGTGGTGATGAGAGGAACGTACAAGGATACTCCCACTGCATCCCGTACGGATGGGACGAGTTCGTGATGAGGTTGTTCCCCCTCGACCCGGGGTACGAGATGAGAATGTGCGCCTGCACCGTCGCCGCCGCGACCAGCGCCGTGAATATGCTGCCGAGCATGGCGTCTTTCTTCCCTTGTTTCACTCCGGTGTCGTTTTCGAGTAGTCGGGTCGCTCAAGTCGTCTTCAGGCCGCCTGCCCGGTTTTGTTCCCCGAGGAATTCGCTTCGTGGATGTGGCTGTCGAGTGGTTCGCGTTGGTCGTTGAGGGTATCCGTTCGTGGCGTCGCGACTCTTTTCGGTCGCCAAGTCGTAGTCTTAACGCTGCTTAGCAGGCGTGGGCCGTGGGTCTCCCAGGCTCAAATAGCCCCAAAACACTTCGGTCGTAGATTCCCACAAGGCAGATTCCCTCACAGCATTCCAATCCCACAATCCAAAACAACGAGGGTATATATCAAACGAAAGAATTAAGCAATGTACGCTGTGAAGAAGAAAAAGGCGAGGCGAAGAAGAGCCAAGGAAGGGAGGGGGCCGCGGATTGGGGGCCGCACCGCCCTTTAACCCGCCCCCCCCCCTTCGTGCAAGGGATAACCGCCTGCGACTGCGACGACGGCTGCGACTGGGACTGCGGCTACGTGATACATTCCAGCTCGAACCGCAGTGGGTTAGAGGGTACTTTCCCGCCCCAAGCATCCTGCGGAGCTCCCGGTAACTCATCCTGCAGCAGATGTGACTGGCGGCATGCCGTGTGACCGCCGCGGCCCAAGATTACCAGCGGCTCCCACAAGACACGGACTGAAATAAAGCCAAGGGACACAGGTACAAGTTCTGCACTAAGCACGCCCGGTTCCACCCCCCGTTGGTCCAAACCCGGTCCGGGTATCCATGAGCTTCCTCGCACGCTCGACCACAATCTCAATCCTCAAGACAAAAAGGACTCGAGAACCCCGTTGGTCCAAACCACCATAAATGATCTTCCCAACGCACCAATACCCCGCCCCACACCCCCGTCAATTCCCCTGCCCCCGACCCACCAGCCAATAAAAACCCCCGATCCCCGCCCTCGCGGAACCCTGCAAGTGACGGCACGCACCCACCCCCCGGAGTCCCGGCCGCTCAGTGGCCCTCGAAGCGCCGGGCTCCCCCTCCTCCCAACCAATCACGTCCCCCCGCTGGGCAGTGACCAGCGACTGCCAACCACAGACCATGGACCGCACCTCGAAGACCACAGGCCAGCGACCAGTGACAATTTACCAAAAGTCTGACGACTCCATGGACTTTTGCTGCAGGTCGTGAGCTGCGACGGGCGATGTGACGGGTGGGGCCCCGGGGTGGGGACCGTCTTCCCTCCCGCTTCTTCACCGCGCCGGATCCCCGGCGGCCCATGTGGATGTGACCAACGCCGGAGGCCAAAGCACACTCCAAACCTCGAAACTTGAAATCGTCCCATCGTCCCGTCTCAAAGCGAGTCTTTTCAAAAATCCGGCTCGGAACATCATCCGAAACCGCTCCAAGCGCCTACATCGTCCCGTCACCCAAATCACCTCATCCAACTTCATCACCCCCATCTCCCAACATACATCGATACCCCATCGGACCCCAACAGGGAGAAGTAAAAGCCGTGCGACAGTCGCATCACTCTCACGGCATCACAAACTCGCAAAACGCATCACGCTTCAACCTGCCGTCCAACGGCGCTTAAGGATCACTCCACAACCCACCAATCCCCGCCGCCACCGGTAATGAACCACAAAGTCCTCAGTCCACGACACCAGCAGGGAATACTCCTCCCCGGTTCCATTCCCGCAGTTGGGGGCCAGGCGGAGCATCATCCGGGTAACCACTGCCGTGCCGAGACTTCCGGACCGCTCAGATTGGCGCCCGCCACCGTGCAGCGCAAGAACTCACCTCATACCCCGGTTTAGCCTCATCGTGGAACACTTATTTCATCAAGTCTAGATTGGTTCCACAAGGACTTGTATTTTTCGGTGCAGATAACTGAACTCCAAACCTTCAAACGCCTCTCCGCCTCTCCGCGCCTCCTCCCCCGTGAGGCTTTCCCGTGTCAAAGAGTACCATACCGTGTGCCCATACGTACCGAAACCCATACATAATGAAATGAACTGAAAATCAACCGAAACACAATGCACAGACATCAACAGGGCCTCGTCCACCCCATTACGCGCAAGCCCTCGCATGTGAGGTACCCAGCCACGCCACATGCCGAACACCCATCGTCAGTGATTGCGAACCAGTGACGGAAGGGCCGAGGACAAGATGAAGCCGGCAATGAGTGGCGATGGTTGGTAATTGTGTAATATCTGAGCCAAAATGAACGACCCAAGCGTCAGTCACATCCGCCTCGATGAGTAGCACAACAGTGGACGGGATGCCCGAACTTACCAAAGCAGGGCACCTTAGAACTTGATCAAGTCAGAAATCTCAGACCGCGTATCCTCCTCGGGGGGAGTTGCCCCGGCTCCGCTCAACGCGTTACCCCCCTCCGTCACAGCCGTTGCGTCGGCTCGAACCCTCACTTGCTCCCACAGACCCAACGCCTCATACTTGAAGGCATCGCCGTTCCTCCACGCAACCCCATTGGTGGCATACTTCTGAGACGACGCTGGCGCCACCACCGAGTACACCGGCGCCTCAGAAACATCAATGAGAGCATCCTCGGCAGCTTCCTGCACCATCACAACAGGCTTGCCAATGTACCTGGGTATACTCCGCGCGCAAACACTCTTCATGGCCTCGGGAGGAGTATGCACGTCCGTACTGTGGTGAACCCCGATCCTCTCCCTCCTGCAATTGTCCCCAACGCGAATCTTACGCCATGTTCCCTTGACCACCATGCCACCCATTCGACAGCCCTTGCCGCTCGTCGCCTGCTTCGCTTTGTAATCGTCCACCTCGGGATTCCACGTACTCCAGCTCAGAGCCACGCGGCCAGTATCCTCGCTGGCTGATCCGCTCAATGAAGGCGACTCAATGGGGTAGCCAGAGGAACAGTTGGCCGTAGCTGGCGAGTCTTCGTGTGAGGTGTACTCGTCGCTACCGCTTCCTGACGAACGCCTGCTGCGCTCTCCATCCGTTCCAGAGGAATCCAGATAGGCAAGGTCGTTCCGAGGCGCACCCATACTGCCTATGACCGCACTCGGAACGGCAACATCGTCTCCACAGGTGGAAATCAAATCAGCCGCATCTTCACCCATCACCGAAGCTGTGAGCGCGTCGTCACTCATCTCCGCCTCCGACCCGAGGAACTTGTCGAGAGTAACAAAATTGGCCCCCGTCTTCTTCAAGACCTCGGCGACGTACTTGCACTGCTGCCCGCACCGGCACCGATCGCTGCAGAGCTCTGAGCAGCCGTGACCACAGGGGAGCTTTCGGTTGCACGGCTGCTTGCACGCCACCTTGCTATGCGAGAGCCTGCAATGACATTCGTTAGCACTCCATCTCGAAACTCCAAAATCCCAACCGATGAATACTTACGGATGGCACAGCAGCTGACAATCATGGCCACAATCGAGCTTCGTCTTGCACCTCCGTCGGCAACCCCCATGAAGGGACTCCCAATCCTCAGGGTCCTTCACCTCCACAACCTCGCCGTGCCTCTTGCAGGTCAATGGAAGCCTGCTGTGGCACCGGTTCTGTTCGAGGAAGACATCCACCGACGGCTTCCAGACAGCCTTCGAGCGCTGGCTGGCCTTCACTAAGTTTCGGTAGTTCCCGAAAATGTAGAAACCACGACGGGCTCGGCTCAGCGCCACCACAACTCGGTTTCGGTTGTCGAGGAAGCCCACATTATACGGCGCTTCACTCTCTGGACTCCTGACGAGCGAGAGGATAACAATGTCGTTCTCCTCGCCCTGGTAGCTGTCGACCGTGTGCACATTGTACTCCCTCAGGAGATTGAGGTTATTGAGGACAATGTCCCGCCGGAGCTTCTCGCGAATCACGTTCCGCTGGCCGCGGTAAAACGTGAGTACCGTGATCTTGGAAGGGGAGGTCCCGTTCTGCACGAGGTATCGCACGAAGCCGACAATCATTTGTGCCTCACGCTCGTTCACCCGGCTCTGCTGATATGTCCGACTCTCCGGCGACTTGTGGCAGAAGAAGTAGCTGGACGTGTCTCCCATACCCGGAACCGGAGGCCGCATCAACTTGTCGAGGACCGATTTGTGGTCTTGCAACTTGGGGTAAAATGGTTTCAGGATGCGGCGAATCTCCGGCGCCATCCGTCGCTGAACGTTGAGCACCGCGTGGGCCATCTTCAGGTTGACCATACGCTCGAACAGAGAGACGCAGAGATTGTATGGGTGCTCGGCGAGCTCATTGATGTCCGTATGAGGCGTCAATTGCATATGATCACCGACCAGGATCAGCTGCTCGAGGGATGGGAACAGCGCCGACGTGATGTTGGCCTCCCGGGTCTCGGCTGCCTCCTCAATCAACATAACCCGGGGCTCGACAAGCTCTAGAAGCTTCCGGTACTTCGTCAAGCCAGTTGTCGTGCACCCAACCACAGGGACACCAAACTCCTGTATGACCTTGGCATCCAACCTGGCACGACAAGCCCTTGCATCTTTTGTCAGCTGTACGTTCTCCTCGAGAAGTGCCCTGAGATCCTTGGTCCTGGCTTCGATGTAGCAGTTGCGAAGATATCGGTACACCCCGCCCCTGTACTCCCTCGGCATATCCCAGAGGTCCTGGTATCGGCTCAACTGGGATTGGGTTCGCCTCCAGAGGGCCGGCTTCAGGATGTGCGGGTCGACACGGCCAGTCCACTTCTCCAGAATTTGGATGTACTGCCCACTGAGACGATCTCTCTCGTCATCATCGACAGTAATACACCGATCCTCGTGAGACTCGGTGTCTGGAGTTTCTTCCCATTGGCTTGTGATGGGAGTGAACCTGTGCGGGGCACATGGCTCAACAGCGCCATCTAGCCACCAGAGGAAGGGATTGTCTGGGTCCTCCATTTCCAGCGAGTCGTGCTGGGCTTGGGTAATGATCCCGTGGGCGAGAAGGACGCGAGGGTTCAAGAACCCGTGGGGAAAGCACTCGCTGATGAGGTCTTTCATCTCACCTATGTGAGCCTTCCGTCGAGACTCTATACGGCCATACTCAACACTTCCATGGCTTTTCTTGGATCTCTGCCGAAGATTGAAGACGGTGCGTGAGGCAATGAACTCGTCCTGAGACCGACGGCCGAGGCGGACGAACTCGGTCCTCGTGGCCTGGGAGAGTAGGAGCAGGATCTGGTCCAAGGCATGGTTTGTCTGGGCCGCAATGACAATCGGGCGATTTTGGGTGTCGAGGTTTGTGAGGAGAACCTTAAGCGCGGAGATTGAGGTATAGGTCTTGCCCGTCCCGGGGGGGCCCTGAACGACAGCAATCTCCGAAGTGAGAACATGATGTAGAGCGTTCATCTGAGAGGAGTCCAGGCCCGTGTTGACAGCCTTGAACGACGACAAGCCTCCCTTCACGTTGACGATGTGGGGAGGTTTGGCGGGGTTGTCCCCATCGCCCATCGCGACATTATCCGCGACGATTGATTTGAGGTCAATGATGTGCTCCAAGTCCTCCATGAACTTTGGAGAGCGACGACTTTTAGACCCGTCGATAAAGTACCGCTCAAACGGCGATCTACCGTGGTGTTAGCGATGGACTCGACATCAATTGGATGGGTACTCACTGATACCCCGACCACTCCTGAAGTCCTCGCATTGTATGACGCACCGATTCGTAGTATCCATTTCGAGCCTCAATCATTATCAACTTCGTGTTTGGGTCGAGGATGGCATCGTTGGGATCCGCCCAGGCAATGTCGATCCTCGGGGGAGTCTCATTGTGCTCCCCAGCGCCTAGATCCGGCTCAAGTCCACCGACAAGATTCCTTTGGACGATATTCGCAATCATGCAGATTGATTGGAACCCGTCTTGTACCGTTGAGAGCGCGACAATGCTTCCCGGCGTCAAACGGGGCGATTGGGCCCAGCGGATACGTTTATTGACCCGGGTCGGGCAAAAGCCGATTCGGCAAAGCGTCCCGATCCGCGTCACGAGGTATCCATGGACGGATACCTAGTTTTTCGCAGGTTAGATATTGACGATCCAGGCCAAGTGCGGGCAGGGCACGCTAGAGGAGATGGATGGGGGACTAAGACAAATTCCACAGGGACGCAGGACTCACATTCGTGTATATCGCTGTGTTGGAAGATTCCATCATCCTTGGATTTTGGCGGAATTCCTGTACGGCCCGGCGGAGAAGCTCGGTTCCCTCGTAGCGTAAGAGGCGATACTGGACTTCGAGATATTGGTTCTTGTTGCGGAGCGGGGCCACCACCTCGTTGTGAGGCAGGTGAGGAGGATCGATGGCTAGTATCTCGTTCCTCTGAGGCATTTCAGGAGTCTCGCGCCAGTCCACTTTTGCGGTGGATCGGCCCCTGGACTGTATCGAACGCGTGGGTTAGAAAAGTTGTTGACGTAGGCTTGTCGGCCATTAATGCATGTCTAAGGAGGGTGGACCAAAACATAGCGTAAAACTTACCGAGCCCATGTCGAAAGTGAATGGAGAACGCGGGCAGATGAAGGGGCTTACGGTAGTGTAACACAGCGACAATCGCTCTGACACCGTTGAAAGCTACTTCCTCAGAACGTTGATGCCGCCGTTCACGCTCGGTGGCGGCAGTGTAGTGATAGTTAGAGCACGCGGCAAGGTCTCGGTGCCTCGGTTTTAACAGTTAACTCTGGACGTACGGCTATAATCGACGCGGATGGTCTCGAAGTAACGAGGACCAACCTACAGGAGAGGAACGTACTGCGTATTGAGAAGATTCAACCCTTGACTCTAACTTTCCTGTCGGCGGAGACTCAGAGCGTATCTATAGCCCTGACGCCGCTCACTGTGGGCTGGAGGTGAGACGCGAGGGAGGATGAGCGACACTGTCCCTGAACTGTCCTAACAGAAAGAGCGTGCTGTTGGACCAACGGCTTCTGGTAGTTGTAGAATGGGATTCTTGAGGGACCTGAGAGATGGCCCGGAGCTGGCGAGACGATGGCTGGCTCTACACCACGCTGCGTGTAGGAGCTCGATGGGTCTGCTACTATCGTCAGCCAAAAACGAGCAAGAGAAGTGTGAGGTGCTAATAGTGCAGTTTCTGGAAAGAGGGATGATCAAGAGTTTGAGTGCCTGACGAGAGATTACGGGAGAAAGTGGATTCTGGGATGAGGGTAGAAGTGACTTTTCGGAAAGGCGGCATTCAAGACCGACTCGAAAGAGAAGGATAAAGGCGATGTACCTCCCTTATTCAAGGAATGACGTCGAGGTACGCGTAAAAAATAGAAGTTGCAAGCGGTACTTCACCAGAAGAGTAGCCCGAGCGGGAAGGAAGCGAAAAAAGCGACTCGGAAAGCTCATTCCAAAAGTAAATAAACTCGGGTGAAGCCGCGATAATGAACCACGGACAGGGAAGTCGCGATGAGCGTATGATGCAATGTTGAGATGCGGACTGAATCAGCTGTAAAACGTACCTTGACTTCCCCGATCCCACCGCAAGATATGCGTTTGCGAGACCAGACTCTCGACAGCTGCTAGACTGGGAATGCGGCTCCGTCTGTATTCAAAGCTTCTGCGATGACAGGGACGCTCCGAATAACGCGACAGATGACCGAGAAAAAAGACTGGCAGCTCCTCAAGAAGACAGGTTAAATAGTGATGGCGAACGGGAAGCAGGACCGAGCCTTGGGACCCTGCTGAATAGGTCTAGCTGGCCAGCTGGGCCGCGTAGCAATTGTAATGACAATCGCCGCCGCGCTGATGTTTTTCGTGTTCTCGATCAACAAAGGGGGGGAAAACAAGATGAAGGTAAGAAAAGAAGTGGGATGCGAAATGTTGATGCTTGCCACCGCGATGTCAAGCACATTTCCGTAAGGAAGGAGCGACGCCGCCGGGTAGCGCCTTCGTGGAAAACCAAGCAGACCCTTCTCCTCCCTCGTCCGTTTACAACATACACAGGCACATATTACCTACTAGCAAACAAAACGTGGAAGGAGCGAAGCGTAAGAACTTGCTGTTAGGAAAGCACAACGCAAACAACCACTAGGTGACTTGGGTCTTGCTAGGCATCTGCGTGGCTTGGTCGCGGGTGCGGCTTCCCGCGATATTTGCGGGGAAGAGGTTCATCTGTAGATGCGAAGGGGAACTGAATTATGGATTGAGCAAGCTTGCAGGAATTCACAGAAATGGGCCTGGGTAACCATGAGGAGTTGGGCGAGTGGCGTCCGGTGTTGTCCCATGTCGCAACCCAGGCCTATCGCGGACGGCGAGGACACGAATCATGGCAACGTAGGGACTACCTCGTATCTCCATTGTCCTATCAAAAGTTAAATAGCCACCAAGTAGAAGATGAATCGAGAGACGGACAGTTCCAAGTCGTTGTGAAAGATACTAGGGCAGGAACACCGGGTCAACATGTGAAAGACCGTCGATCAAGTCTGGGCTTCACCCTCTAGGTACCGGTGAACCCTGAAAACTGTGTCTCCAAACGGAGAACACCACTCATCATACACCCAAACAAGTATTCATTGTCCTTTAGTCAATTCTCCAACGCATCGTTGGCTCCATGTCAAAAATTCCAGTACAGTCACCAGCTGTCCCCGCCGCCATCCCACCAAGCTCTCGCCTCCCCGAATCGACACACCTCGTCCTTGGAGGATACCCAGCTGCCCGGCAACATTGACGTACGCATCCTTCTCCATCCTCCCCGCCCTCTTCAAACTCGACACAGCATCCCCCCCACCCGTCCACGCCTCCTGACAATATGGACAAGTCTCCTTCGCTCCGGGGACCTTGGCGCGGGCACCTGGAACTCTTGGGGGCGCCCTGGTGGCTGCTGCGAGTCCCCTGTGACACCTCGCGTGAGCTCAAATGTCCTCCGAGGAGGTTCTGGAGTCTGCCTCTTGATCGGTGACCAAGCGTCGTTCTGGCCGCCAAGGCCGAGGCTCGCGTCGGCCGATCGCTCGGCGTCAGCGACGGGGCGCAGGCAGGCCGATTAAACGCCCCGCATTCAGATGCGGACTGACCATTTTCGTAAAGTTATGGAGCATTACGTCCCTGGTGCGGAGCCGTCACAGGTCTGCCGTTGCGGCTTCGGCGACGAGTCACGTCTCCGTCGGCGCTGCGGGCCCTGACGAGTGCCGTGGATGCACGGCGGGCCGGGGCAGGGCCCCACTGAACAGAGTTCTGATGGCGCTCTTGGCCCCTGCAGCGGCGTCCTGACCCATGTCCATGGATCCCTCTGATGAAATCAGCAGGTTGGTTGCGGGAACACCGATGCAAACAATGGACAGAAAAAAACCGGATAATATGGCAAACTGTTGTCTAGAACCTTGAAGACAAGCTCACAGGTGGAACCCAGCTCTTGCTATCTTCTGATTGAGTCTCTCGAAGCTGCGTCTCAGTTGGATTGCCACACACTAACACGTCCGACGGGAGGCAGCCAGCAGCGACGCTAGCCGAGCCAAGACATTTGCGGAAGAAGCAGGCAGCGACGAACTCATTCATATTGCTTCATGATTGGCGAATGCCGACCAGGCTTCCAGTCTTGGCAGCGCCAGGTCTCGGGGAGTTACAGGGGTATCCTGTGAGATGGAGAACTGCGGGCCAATCATAGTTGTTTCGCGGCTGGATCAGGCTGGCAGGCACTTCTCGCCAGGTGGACCGTTGCGTCATCGCAAGCGACGACGATCCACCAGCATTGCCCCGCTTCACTGTGAGCTGTTGCCTGGGATGGCCAAACAAAGCTGCGGAGCTCAGAACAATCGCTCATTTTGTCATCGTCCCTCATATAAGAACATCACCTCATCCCAGGAAGGTCGTTCTACTTGTCTATTCAATTCAAATCTCTTCAGATCCAATCCAATCCGAACGACAACACCTGCTCTGTCACATCCAACAACCACTTGAATCGCCGCCTTTCTTTCCAACACCAGCCGAGCCCGCATCACCCAGCTCCCGTCCGGCCTCAACCTTCCGTCGACCTGACTCTTCATAACTTCTCCAGCCTCTCTACAGTCGCCCACAATGGCGCAACAACACTCGATATCCACCCCTCACCCTTCAGTGAACCACACACCCGCCTTCCCCCCCGACGCGCCCTTCTGCGGCCTCTTCTACCTCCGCGACCATGTCCGGAAATACATCCCCCAGGTCAAGATGGCCGCGCACACCACCATCCTCTCCTCCGCCGCGAGGACAACCCTGACCCAGACATTTGAGAACACCGACGCGGAGTCCACTTGGAAGGAGGTCAAGTACACCTTCCCCCTCGTCGACGGCGTCAGCGTCGTCGCCTTCACCTGCACAATCGGCGACCGAGTAATCAAGGGCGTCGTCAAGGAGAAGCAAAAGGCGCGCGAGGTCTACGAGGAGGCCCGGGACAAGGGCGACGCGGCTGCCCTCCTCGAGCAAGTCCCCGAGGCCGCCGACGTCTTCATAACATCCGTTGGCAACGTCCCCCCGAAGACGACCGTTCGTGTTGAGATTACATATCTCGGCGAGCTCAAGCACGACGCCGAGGTCGACAGAATCCGGCTCACGATCCCGACGGTCATCTTCCCGAGGTACGGCAGCCTGCCCGAGTCCATGCGCGCCACGACCGCCAGCCTCGACACGACGGGCCGGGAAGGTCTCGAGGTTACCGTCGACGCGCAGATGCCCGCTGGGTCCGCTATCAAGTCAATCCAGTCGCCCTCGCATCCGATCTCCGTCTCCATCGGCACCCTATCGACAGCCCCCGACGCCGAGGCTTCGCTACAGAACGCCTCCGCGAGTCTTTCGCTCCCGTCAGCCGGGCTCGAAAAGGACTTTGTCCTCCAAGTCATCGCAACCAACATCTCGGAGCCCGTCGCGATTCTGGAAAAGCACCCCACATTGCCAAACGAGCGAGCGCTGATGGCGACCCTCGTCCCCAAGTTCGCCCTGCCGCCCGAGCGGCCCGAGATCGTTTTCGTCTGCGACCGTAGCGGCAGCATGCACTCCTACGACCGGATCGAAAACCTCAAGACCGCCCTACAGATCTTCCTCAAGTCGCTCCCCGTCGGCGTCAAGTTCAACATTTGTAGCTTCGGCAGCCGCCACTCCTTCCTCTGGGAACAGTCCCGCACGTACGACAAGGCCTCGCTGGACGAGGCAACCCGCCACGCCGAGACCTTTGCCGCGAACATGGGCGGCACAGAGATGTACCACGCAGTCGAGGACGTCTTCAAGCGGAGACTGAAGGGCATGAACCTCGAGGTGCTCCTGCTGACTGACGGCGACATCTGGCAAGCGGAGAGTTTCTTCCAATTGATCAGGAAGAGCAGGGAGGACAGCCAGAACGCCATCCGGCTCTTCACCCTGGGCATCGGAACTGGGTCGAGCTCCACCCTCGTCGAGGGCGCCGCCCGCGCTGGGAACGGATTCTCGCAGGGGGTTGGTGATAATGAGAAGATGAACAGCAAGGTTGTGCGCATGTTGAAGGCGGCGCTCACGCCTCACATCCATGACTACACGCTGGAAGTCAAATATGAGGCGGACTCGAAGTCTGAAGATAACGACTTTGAGCTCGTCGACAAGGTTTCCGACTGCCTCGTCATTAACGATGCAGCGCAGAAGAGCGGGGATGCACCTCAAGCGGACACCCAGAAGAAGACGTCGCTCTTCGATCCCTCAGTCGACGTCGATGCCGCCATGGGAAACACCGGCGAGACCGAGACCAAATTCGACCACCTTCCGGCCATCACGCCCCCCAAACTCCTCCAAGCCCCCTTCGAGATCCCGCCCCTCTACCCCTTCAACCGAACAACCGTCTACATGCTCATGTCAAACGAGACTGTCCAGCGCCCCGTCAAGTCCGTTGTCCTCCGCGCGACCTCCCACCACGGGCCCCTCGAGCTCGAGATCCCCGTCACGACTCTTGCCGATCCGGGCGAGACGGTCCACCAGCTGGCGGCGCGCCGGGCGGTCAAGGAGCTAGAGGAGGGCGCGGGCTGGATCTACCACGCCAAGGACCCGGAGCAGAAGCTCTTGAAGGAGAAGCACGAGGGGAGGTTCTCCGACATGGTGGAGCGGGAGGCTGTGCGCCTGGGCGTAAAGTACCAGGTCGGCGGGCGGTGGTGCTCCTTCGTAGCAGTGGAGGACCAAAAGTCCGACGGCTCCGAAAAGCGGCGTGTTGTTGAGCTGGACACCGTCGTGCCCGCTAAACCCCCCGGCTCAACGGGCGTCCCCCTCTTCGGCGCGCCCCCGGGCCTAAAGATGGGGGCACCCATGATGGCGAAGGCGAAGAGGAGCGCCCAGCCGATGATGGCCATGGCGGCGGCGCCAATGGCAATGCCAATGGGCGGCCCGTCGTACCGCGGACGGAGCGCCGGTGAGGGACCGACCCTCAAATACGCGGACTCACAGCCGTCACTCTTCGGACGTTCGGCCCCGCCGGCGCCGCCTGCACAGAGCGCTGGGGTCACGAGGGAAGCGGGGGCAACGCGTTTCAGAATGCACGGGTCCCCGGAGCCGGAGGAAGAGGCGCCGAAGCCGGCTGATCCTCTAGAGGAGATTGTCTCGCTGCAGACCTTTGAGGGGTCGTGGCCTGGTTCTGCGGATACCCTCCGCCTCATCGGCGTTAGTGGGGGGCGTATCCAGGAGGTGCTGCAGGCCAAGGGAGGGGAGTGGGCTGAGCGGTTGGCCGGTGGGGGTGGAGACGTCCTCGCCACCGCTGCCGTGCTGGCGTTTTTGAGTGTCAAGATGGGGGATAGGAAGGACGAGTGGGAGATGATTGGGGATAAGGGGTGGGAGTGGCTTGTGGGGGCTGTTGGGGGTCTGGATGGGAAGAGGGGAGATGTGGAGGGTGCTTTGAGGGGCCTGTTTGGGTAGCCGGATCCGGGGTGCAGTGATGGGTTGGGGATGGTTTGGGATGGGGGGGTACGATTGAATTATGACTTATGAGTAGTTTGAATGATGAGTTTGTCCTGAAATGATATTCTATCGTGACTTTCCTGTCGTGAGTGACGGTGCTCCGGGAGTGCCCTAAAGGTGCTGGACGCGGCAGCTCAATCGTCACTATAATTGCCCGTTGCGTCCAGCACAATGGTAGTCCTTCTCCACAACCCTAGCCGACATTGAAGGATCAGCAGGCCGGATGCTGGCCCAAACCGCAGATCTCGGCCTACGGAATACAAGGGATCTTCCTTTTTACGTACACGAGGTACGACCGGTGGACGTCCCAAGTAGCGATCGCCTGCCTAAGCCTCTCGCCTTTTACGGAGCTACTGATGGAGCTGGTTTTAGGTTTAAACGTTGCATCTCTTGTCGGATGGCCCGTTGGGGAATCAAGCAACCTATTGAGACGTGTGGCTCACGGCGGCGGGACTTCGGGCTGTGGTCCGACCGCAAGGACCGTCGTGCCGTACCCCGGGGGATGGCTGGAGGTAGCATGTGGGAAGTAGAATCAGCGTCTGCACCCGTTGAGGAGCACCACGCTTCTTTACTACCGGAAATATCTGCACTTAGGTCTTGCACCATCCTCGGGCTCGTTAGAGGAGGTCATCACTGAAGGGGACTACTGTAGTTGGTATAGCTCGGCTCCACCTTAAAAGCCCCTTCTTCCTCCCCACAGCAGACAAACCCCCCCGGGAAGGCGTGAGAGAAATTCCAATTCTGGCCACCATCGGCGCCCTTCTCCACTTCACATGGTGATCTACCGAAATTCCGTCAAGAATCTCACCCCGCCCACCCGTGTGGTATCCCTAGAACCATGGCGCGAGTCCCGCACCAGCGGTTCCCGAATCCGAATACCCTCGAAACGACTGGGGCGAAGCCGCCTTGACCCGAGGTTCTCTACATTCTACATTACTGAACCCATTCCTACATCCATAATCTGGCACAGCCAAATTGCTAATTGTGATTAAGGCTGGCGTAGGGCCCCCGGCACTAGCCATCACGACACTCCCTCCCCTCTCTTGACTAACGGAGACGATCCCCTGCTGTCAAACCGGCAAAACAGACCATATGTATCCCCCCTAGCACAGCCCGTAGCCGTTATCCCCAGCGTCCGCGATCCGGCGAGCCCCTCCTCGCGGAACTTTGGGCGTGAGGGTAAGTCCGGGAGACGAGAGGTGCCGCGGGAGGTAGTGCTGAAGATGAAATTGCCACTTCGACACATTTCAATGTTCAATATATCCAGTGTTCAAGCCTCATTGGAAGGGTGTATTTCTGTTATCTGTAGATAGATGGATGGGCTTGATGAAGATGTTGGTCTTGACGGTCGCAGAGCTAGACGCCGTCGTCTTTGAACTAGTGTCCTCCAACGTGACCCCCCAAGAACACATATACATGCCGCCATGCAAATCTTGGCCGGGAAAAGGGGAACCTCTGCTACTCGCATGTTTATAGACATGCACATGTGACAAGGGCCTTCATCACACACATGACTCAGTACCAAGAGAAAGCTCTCAAACCTCTGGCAACAAATTTACGTGCCCTCCTACTCGTCTATAATTTCCGAGTATATGACGTATGTAGTACTGGAGGGTGCGGCTATTCTTGAAAGAAAGTGGGATGCAACCAGAAGAGGCGTGGGCACGGGGACATTGTACAACACCCACGGCTTTGATTTGACTATTAGACAACGTAGGTTGCTGCATTAAATAAGGGCACTTCGCATAGGTTCCGTGCGCTCTATAGAATAACAAAAATAAGCTAGGATGTTTTTGGTACGGATACTTCTTCCCAAGGTCCCATAGTGCATAATTTCTTTACATTTCGCCCTAACTTTCAAAACAATAAACTGGGGCGTCAGAAGTATGGCGACATGGGCTGCCCACGACTTCAAGAAGTTGGCCTCTTGAAGATGGAAGGAATCTTCCCCGAGTCTTCTAGAAATACTTAAAATTGTGTACAACGATCTACATACTTTAAAGTATTTTTTAAGGTATGTTGCAGGGTTGCCCCACATTTACCAATCACAGGTGCCCTTATATACCCCTCACCCTTTTTCTGTATTAGCAGTCTCGAGAATACACGTAGAGAGAAGAGTGTCCGGTGGAGGATTGACTTCATACCAAAGATTACTCGATCCCAAAGAGCATGTAGAAAGAAACTTCAGGGGCTGCGCATCGTCCGCGATTGGACACCAGCAACGCTGGAGACAAATAAGTAGCATGTCACGTTGGCGTTTGTTGCAAAACACCACTTACATGGTGGCCAATCCCATGTGGGTAACATTCACTCATTAACAAACCACGAGGCCCCCCGTGGAGCACTCCGGGGAAACAACCCCACCTTAGCACCTTGGCACCAAGGGCGAAAACCCACTCGGAAGCACAACATCAGTGACACACAAGCAAGCCCCGTACGCCTCTTGCCAGCCCGGCCGCGAGCATGATTGGGACGAAGACCCCGCCAAGCCCCAGCTGTGCTCTCTTCCGCGAGCATTAGTGGGTGCTGAGAACCGTGCGGCTGCCGCGTCGCGGTAATAAGCTCACTGTATGACGTCCCACAGCGCCGCGCTTGAGGCCCCAGCCCCCAGCCCCCTTGGCACCGGGAACCAATTGGACGGCGAGACCCTTGGCGGGCGACGCTCCGCTGGAGCCAAACCACATGCAGCGGGCGACATTAGTGCCGCCTTAGACTTCTGGCGGGCACACCAAGCAACCTAATCGCGGCGATCAGCGCCATGGCGCCAGATCACTCCGCCCCCCTCCCCCACCCACTGTTCCCATTTTCACATGATCCCCCAGCCCGGATCATCGAGTCGCCCACCGGGTTCGAAGCGCCAACCCCGGTACTCGTGTTCATCTGCCCGCCCGCCTGCCCCAGGCCAGTCCCAGGCGGGAAAGGAATGAAGCACGCGCATCCCCGGGCCAAGGACGCAGGGTCCATGTGCTCCTCGAAAAACAGGGAATGCGAGTGGCTTGCATCAGGGACGGGATGATCACCAGGCATCCCCCATCCTTCGCGTCACCGCCTTTACGAAGGGACTTCTGACCGCTCCGTCGGTCAGTGGGGAGGAATGTGACAGCTCCCATCTTGGAAAGACGATGGTGGGATTAGACATGTTCATCAAGCTGGTGATGCAGGCGAGGCCGAGGCCCAAGGCGACATTCTATTACAGTGGCAGGACGTGCTGAGGCGCGCCGGTGCTTGATTCCATTGCCCCTGTAAGCCGACCGCTACGCCCGGAAATTGATCTGCCTTTACCACCCCTTTGGCCACCAACATTCCCCGAATCACGCCATCCAGCCATCCACCCCCCGAATCACATGGCCCACTCGCTGACCTGCACGAAAGCACCGCATCTACCCCGCACCAGGCAGCTAACTCCCCTGCTCACCCCAGCATCCCAACGGCCAAGCTCCCCCACACCGCTGCATCACCCACCAACGGCGCACCCGTGTTACGCGTCCCCCACCAACCACCCCGAGCACCCCCAAAACCCAGGTTCGATCGACACTCCATACCCACTTTATAACCTCTCCGCTACCCCCTTCCTCCTCGGACTCCACGCGCTTCGACCCGGACCTCTCGCGTGGTTCCGTCCGGCCCCAGCGACACGACACCTTCCTCAACCACGGCACCATGGCGACAACCACGAGCGCAATCCTCTCGACGCTGACCTCCGCCGCGGCGGAGGAAACGCCCACCGGCGACCGCGCACCGTCGCAGGGCGGCGTCATCGAGGGCGCCAACCCGTCCGAGTACAACCCCAAGGAACCCATCGTCCTCTTCATCATCCAGGTGCGTGCCTCTCCCCTCCCCCTCGGCCGTCTCACGAGCTCACACACCCCAGGCCAGCCTGATCGTCATCATCTGCCACATCCTCCACTGGCCCCTCTCCAAGATCCGCCAGCCCCGCGTCATCGCAGAGGTCCTCGGCGGCATCATCCTCGGCCCCTCCGTCATGGGCCACATCCCGGGCTTCCGCGCCGCCATCTTCCCGGAGGAGTCCCTCGTCAACCTCAATCTCGTCGCCAACCTCGGCCTCGTCCTGTACCTCTTCATGATCGGCCTCGAGACCGACGTGCGCTTCCTCCTCAGCAACTGGCGCGTCGCGACCACTGTTGCCTTTGCGGGCCTCGCGCTGCCGTTCGGGCTGGGTTGCGCCATTGCGTGGGGGCTGTACAACGAGTTCCGGGATGACGATGGGGTTGAGCATGTCCAATTTCCGGTGTACATGCTCTTTGTTGGTGTTGCAGTTGCCATCACGGTTCGTTGCTCTCGGAGGTATCACTGATCCAACACAAGGACGGCAAGCTAACCCTCAACATAGGCCTTCCCAGTCCTGTGCCGTATTCTCACCGAGTTGAAGCTCCTCGACACGCCCGTCGGTGTCATCACGCTGGCCGCTGGTGTAGCCAACGACGTCGTGGGTAAGCAAAGCATTTCCCCGCCCTCTCCCCTGGCATAATGCTTACATTCACCCAGGCTGGATCCTCCTCGCTCTCTGTGTCGCCCTCGTCAACGCCGGCAGCGGCCTCTCCGCCCTGTGGATCCTCCTCGCCTGCGCCGGCTACATGCTCTTCCTCCTCTACGCCGTCAAGCCGGGGCTCAACTGGCTCTTCCGCCGCACCGGCAGCATCGAGAACGGGCCCTCGCAGAGCATCATCGCCCTGATTCTTCTCGTCGCTCTCGCTTCGGCCTTCTTCACCGCCATCATCGGCGTCCACGCCATCTTTGGCGGCTTCATGGTCGGCCTCATCCTGCCCCGCGAGCACCGCTTCAATATTATTATCATCGAGAAGCTTGAGGATCTGATTGGTGCGCTTTTCCTGCCGCTGTACTTCACGCTGTCCGGTCTAAACACGGATCTTGGGTTGCTCGACACGGGTATCGCGTGGGCATACGTTGTGGCTGTGACGTTACTGGCATTCTTTGCCAAGTTCTTCAGCGCGTCGGGTGGTGCGAGGTTGAATGGCCTTGTGTGGCGGGAGTCGTTCGCGATCGGCGTCTTGATGGCCTGCAAGGGCTTGGTCGAGTTGATCGTGCTGGTGAGCTTACACCACCCTAGACCTAACTCGCAGTCGGATTTTATAATAACATGTCGCAGAACATCGGACTGTCCGCGAACATCATCAGCCAGAGAACCTTTACCATCTTCGTCGTCATGGCCCTCATCACTACCTTTGCCTCCACGCCCCTTGCTTCCTTCCTGTATCCCCCGTGGTACCAGAAGAAGCTCGCGGCCTGGAAGCGCGGCGAGATCGACTGGGACACCGGTGCGCCGATCCAGGGCTCTGACGGCTCCGACGGGAGTGCCACCGACGGGAAGCAGGTGGAGGCCCACCGGGTCCGGCGCCTGCTGGTATACCTCCGCCTGGACAGCCTGCCCGCCGTTCTCGGTCTCATCTCGCTATTCGGAATCCCGCATGAAGTAGAGGAGCCCGCGCCGCCCGCGACCGACGAATCCGGAAAGGCGGCCGCAGAGCCCGAAAAAGCGCCAAAGCGACCCGTCCGCGCCCACGGCATGCGCCTCCTCCAGCTCACCGACCGAGACTCCTCCTTCATGACCGTCGCCCAGGTCGACGAGTACACCAAGCACGACCCCGTCGTAAACACCTTCTGCACCGTCGGTCAGCTCCACCACCTCGCCGTGTCAGGCGAGGTGGCCATCATGCCCGAGACGCGCTTCCCCGAGGCCCTCCTCGCCAAGTCCTCGGGCGCCCTCTCCGACCTCCTCCTCGTGCCCTGGAGCGAGACGGGCAACATCGGCGACTCGCAGATCCTCTCGTCCGCCACGGCAAAGGACAAGCTCACGCTCCCCTACGCCGACTTTGTGCGCTCAACCCTCAAGTCCGCGGAGCAGAACGTCGCCGTGTTCCTCTCGCAGAGTGACGCCCTCCCAACCCCCGACGCATCCTCCGAGCGCGCGAGGCTCACCCGGACCTACTCCTTCAGCGCGGCGGAGCACGACCTCCCCGCCCTCCCGCCCGCCCACCGCACCTGCCACATCTTCCTCCCCTACCTAGGCGGCGCGGACGACCGCCTCGCGCTCTCCATCGTACTGCAGCTCTGCGAGCGGCCGGAGGTGACGGCGACCGTCGTCCGGCTGTCCGCGCATCAAGACGCGGTGTCCCCCGCCGAGGACGACGAGTACTTCAACGGCGCCATGAACCGCGCCCCACCTGATGCCCTGGCAAGAGTAACCTCCGACGCGATACGCGGAAGCAGCACGGTGGAGGACATTCTTACCGCCGCGGCAGCGGATCTCGGCTCCGCGCCGCGGGACTCGGGCAGGCGGGATATCGTGGTTGTTGGCAGGCACGGGGCCGCGAAGCTTGACACGGGGAAGCTGGCGCCCGTAGGTGAGGCGAGCGAGTGTCTTGGTGTTTTGGCGGCGCAGATTGTCATGGGGGGGTTGGAGGGGGATATGCTCGTTGTCCAGGCGAGGCAGCCGTCTGGGTAGATCTTGTGAACTTGTGATTTTGGTTTCGTTAAGGTGCGGTGGGAGGAGGTTGGGTTATACCCCTTTGGACACATTTACGCCAGCGATAGCAATGGTCCAGATTCGCGTCTTTGCCCTTCTGGCGGCTGTTTATTGATGCGAGTGTGTGTGTATGTCCATGTACCTGCCCCCGCTACACGCGGGGCTCTTGGGATCTCCGGACGAGGACTTAGCAAACTTCATCCGCCACACACCTCCAGCGTGGCATTAGCAGCGAACACTGTAACAGCCGGGAGACTGTCTCGCGGAGAACAGCGATAAGGAGAGACCCGGCCTAGATGTCCGCTCTGAAGCTCGTGTGCGTAAAGCCTGCTTCGGGTACGTTCCCAGCCGAGACACTTACGTTCCAGTATAATAGTACCCGCTCTCCGAGTCCTCCCGTGCTTTTGCGGATATAGGGGCCAAAACTACCTGTCGAAATAGCACCGTTTACGTCGGTTCGTACGCCTGGGATGGCCATTCCGGGATATTGGGCGCGTCAGATTATTATCTATGGACGGGAGGCATCTCAGGCCCACCAACCGCCTAAACAACCTCGCCGCCTTAAACCCTTATACCGCTAGTTATAGTGACGGATCTTCCTCCCCTGAGTCGAGAAGCTTGTAAGTCAAGTACTAATAGAACGTAACTGCTATCCCCAGCTCCAATTCATCCTGCGAGATATGCCAACCCCCAGTCCATCTTATAAGCACCTACTCCAGGTCCTTTCTCATATAAACAATCGGCACGGTCTCAACCTCCCCCGTCATCGGATCAACATACGTAGAATACCCCGGCCCATCCATAACCTCGTACCCCTGCCCGGCATACCACTCCTGATTCGACCTATACCCTATCGGCCTGTCCATCCCTCTATCATCATAGGCTTTCTTCAGGAACGTCTCACTTTTCTGCACCTCCCCGCGCAGCGTATCTAGCGCGACAACACTGGCGTTCAACGGCGGGGAGGAAGCGGCAAGTTCCGCGGCCGCCATGGCTCCTCGACCGACTCCGCCCCGCTGGACGGCCCTTAATTGAGTAGCAGTTAGCACCGAGCACTCTTCCTCGCGGACGAAAAAAAGCACAGCCCCACCACGAGACGTAAAAGTTCTGTAGCCAGACGCTTGACGAAGGCAGGGATAGTTCCTTGGCCTCTTCGGGGGTGACGGGTGCCAGCGCGATGTGCCCCACGGGGAGGAACTCCCGATCCGTAGCTTCTCGAGGGGTGCCGAAAACCTTTGTACTCGTGTCGGTCAAAGTCTCGTGTTCCTGGATTTACTTAGTCGCTTCATCTCCACGCGGCAAGGAAAACAGTCTAGCTGTGGCCTGCCTTTGGATAAGCCGCCAAGTGGCGGTCGAGGAGCTCCCCCCTACCAGGAAGGTTATTCCTAGGTACCTGTACCATTTTCAGCGTCCAAAGTATGCACGACGTTCGTCCAGGGACGGGAGCCTCACGATCCAGTACATAACCTTGGACCCTCCCAGCTGCGCCTCCCTCCACGCCGGGACCGCTGCCTGGTGCCAGCCACACGCGACCCGCTGGTCGTAAAGCCGTCTGGCATGCTGGTCACTGTCGGGATCCAAGGGGATGAGCTCGACTTTGCCCATCTTGCCGAAACGATGAACGCTGTCCGAAAAATGCAAAATAATGTAGAATATACGCGATACTATACGAGCCTTATAACACGACGGAGCTGAGGGGGCCTATGACTCACCGGCGAGCAGCAGTCGTCCCATTGTTAATCCTTCAACATCAGCACCCTTAACCCGGTCCGGTAAGAGCATAGAAAACTAGCATTGTCCGAAAATTGCGTCCGGCTTCTTGGACGTAGGTTCGTTATACCTCAATACACCCCATAATTTATCATGAGCATACACTTAGTCTAGGCAGGCAATGCGAGCTTTACATTACACCACCGACCTCATCGATATGCCTTCAGAGGAACGGCGACGACCCTGAAAGTATCGAGATCCAGATGTTAGACGGCTCGGCGAAGGGATGGCCCTGCCGTTAAACAGGGCCCTAGCCGATATATTTCAGGTGTATGCATCGAACTTGCCCTTCGTGAAGAGTCCCTTTGTTGTTTCGTTTATATAAATGAATGTGCAGGTGGAGAGAGGTAGATTGACGCGAGTATAAGCAGCGCGACGGAAATGCCGCCGAAGGCTGAAGGGCGCGCTTGTCACAACTCCAAAATGGGAAGTTATAGAGGTACGATGAGACCCTTAAGTATTGGGCCGGAATGGTCGCAAAACCTCACGCACCCGTCCTGGCCCGGAATACTCGCCACCTCCGCAAACACCACGAATTCCACGTCCCAGGTTGCATTTCAACAAGCGCAAAGACCACCATCGAAAGGAGGGAAGGGGAAAACCCGAACTCACAAGCACGCAATCCCTCACCAGATCCAGTTCCCGTATTGCCACATCTAGACGGCGCGTAATTTGGACGTCAGCCAGCTGCAGGAAAGTGACAAATGCCTCCGGGGATAGGCACTGTCGGAGAAAAAAACGCTTAATTCCATCGGCGAACTACCGCATTCGGGTAATCGCCGATGACGAGGCCGATGGCTAAACGCCGACATGGCTGCGAAACACGGGGTTTACGGGCGGAAACTCCACCATCAGCGCCGGATCCTCGTTGGGAAGATGGATGTCTATGTGACTTGGTACCCCCTTTTTTGAATATAAAAGGCCATCCTCATTCTGGCAAAGCGAGTAGGGAATAGACACCACCGACCAACACTCTTCTACACTACAAACCAAACAGCCCAGATACAGCCCCTCTTACACAACCTCGTCCCAAAAAGCAAACTATCGAACACACCCTCCAGCCCACAAAGCAATCCCACAACGCTCAAAATGTCCCGCTACGCCGACGCCTACAAGAACTGCACCGGCCCAGGCGACGCCCGCCCCACCGCCCTAGACATCGTCCGTGACGAAAACCTCACCGGTAAGCTCACCGGCAAAGTCGCCCTCGTAACGGGCGGCAACGCCGGGATCGGCCTTGAGACGGTCCGGGCCTTGCACGCCGCGGGCATAACCGTCTACATTGGCACCCGCAGCGCCGCCAAGGGCGAGGCGGCCCGCGATGCGATACTCACCTCGGACCCGTCCAACACGGCGCCGATCCACGTTTTGGAGCTCTCCCTCGACTCCCTCGACTCCGTCCGCAAGGCAGCCGCCGACTTCCTCTCCCGCTCTGACAAGCTCAACCTCCTCATCTGCAACGCAGGCGTGATGGCCACACCCGAGGGCCGCACCCCCTCCGGCTTCGAAACGCAGTTCGGCATCTGCCACGTCGGGCACTTCCTCCTCTTCTCCCTCCTGAAAACCACCCTTCTCTCCTCCTCGACGCTGGACTTCCACTCCCGTGTCGTGACGGTCTCCTCCGTCGGCCACCGCGCCGGCGGAGTACTCCTAGGTGACTACAACTTCACCCGCACGCCCTACGAGCCGTGGCGAGCCTACGGGCAGGCCAAGACGGCCAACATCTACATGGCCAACGAGATTGAACGGCGGTACGGCGCCAACGGCCTCCACGGTCTATCCCTCCATCCAGGCGGCATCATGACCGGCCTGCAGGTGCACGTCGACCCGGCCGTGGCGGCCTCGTGGAACGAAGACATGAGGATCTGGCGGAGCACGGAACAGGGGGCCGCGACGTCAGTGTATGCTGCTCTGAGCGGGGAGTGGGAGGGCAGGGGCGGGAGGTTCCTGGCTGACTGCGAGGAGAAGGGGCCGATGGTTCCCGGGAACCCCATGGTTATCCTCGGGGACGAGGGGTATGCGCCGTGGGCGTATGACGAGGAGAGCGCGAGGAAGCTGTGGGAGGACTCGTGTGGGTTCGTGGGCGTGGAGGATGACCAGTAGGGGGTCGGCTAGTGCTTACAAGTGCCGAAAATGTTTATTGTCCTTCTGTAACTAGGTCCAGCACAGACGTCTATCTAACAACTCATTATCCCATCAGCACCGAATAGTGTTGGTGGAGAAGGGGGGAGGCGAAGGCGGGTGACGTGGCGGGGGATCGCCCCACGACCCGGAGGTCTAAGTAAATAAGTGTTATTGAAAAAGAACGAAAAAAAAAAAAAAAAACGAGAAGCGCATCTATGTCTGACGCGCAAAAGAAAGCCCGGTGAATGTCGGCGAAAAAGGCAAAAGATAATCTCTCCCTCGGGGAATCGAACCCCGGCCACCTGCGATCACGCACTGTCTGTTTGACAGGCAGGTATCCTTACCACTAGACCAAGGAAGACTTGATTGGTCATTAGCCCACGCAATGGGCTTCAAGTACCAAAGTCCCAGACCGGAGAGAGCGCTGTATTACTCCGCCGTTCGGGCAGCAACCGGCCTCTCCACAGATGCTAGAATTCGTGGCCGTATGCATGTGTTGTACCGACGCGAACGTGTCGAGTGTCGACCGGCTAGCAAAGGTCAAGGCCCACTCTCGCGGGACACTTGACACGAAACCGAGCGTCGTCTTGGCAACCCACTAGGTTCATAATCGCCGATGTCAATCCACTGGGCGTTGTCATCCTCCGCCATAAATACACACCGTTTCCCTTCGATATCCTCCCCTCTCCTCCTCCCAGGACATCCAAAACCAAGATATTACAGCCATGACACAAGTCGTACCCCAATTCGCAGCTCCCCCTTACTCGGTGGCTCCCGAGCCAGCTCACGAGCCAGCTCCCGAGCCCGCTCCCGAGCCGGCGCAGACCCAATGGCCGTGCAACATCGAGATCACTACGCGGATCACTATCCCTCGCTCCCTCGCCCCCGGATCGCAAGGCGATAGCCAACCCAACGGCACAGCCACGGACCCCAACTCAGACTTTCTCACATCGACCAACGTCTCCTTCAAGTTCCCCAGCGACAAAAACGAGCCAAAAGAACTTCCCGCCCCTCCAAAGCCCGCCCGTCCCGCAAGGGCGCCCACCCCTGAACCCGCCCGCCCCACAACCGCTTCCACCGCCACCGCATCCCCGGAATCCGTCCCCTTCCCCGACAAAACCTTCATGATCCGCGACTCCAAAACCGGCAAGTCCATCACCCTGGTAAACGGCACCCCGCAGCTCCACGGCGTCCTCCCCTCCGACCCGTCCTCGCACTGGACCTGCTTCGAGACGGGCGGCTGGCTCGGCTTCCGGAACCGCTCGTCCGGGATGGTACTCGGCCGCGACGGGCGGGGAGGGGTTCATGCGCGGGTGACGCATCACAGGGCGCACGAGTGGTTCCAGACTAGGTTGCATCCTGAGGGGGGCCATCTCCTGCTTGTTAAGCGGGGGGATGAGTTGTGGAGGGTTGTTGTGCTGGAGGATGGAAAGGTTCTCGCTGAGAGCCCGAAGGGTGGGATGCGGTGGGAGTTTGTGGAGGTGGAGCGAGTATGACTAGAAGGCCTAGAAAATCCTCGGTCTGCACCCGAAGAAGCACAAGGTGAAAGGGGTGGCGGGTGCGGGAATGATGGCACCGGCGGCGAGGCTAAGAGGACCGCCGAGGGACCCAAGGAGAAGAGGGCCGACGATGGGTCTTGGGCCCCGGGGAAGTACGAAGGAGAGGGCACTCCCTACGACGATGGCAAGTGGTACCCTTGGAAGTGCCCCGAGACGCAAAAATAGACACGATTCGTAACTTTCACCTCTGTTCCATGCCCTCATTCCAAACATACGGCGCATACGGCAATAGCTCCCTCAGCGAAACAGTCCCGCCCCCCTCCCCATCCGACACAATCACCTCCATAGTGGCATTATAATCAAAAAGCACCTGCCGACATCTTCCGCACGGATTGATAACCCCCGCCTCCCCCGTCCTCTCATCCTTCTTCACCGCAACAATTGTCTTGATGCCTGTAGCCAATACGCCGCCCCCTGCTGCGGCGCCGAGGGCGACTAGCTCGGCGCACGGCCCGCCAGTGAAGTGATAGACGTTTATACCGGTAAAGGTGGACCCCGAGATTGTGCGGACCGCCGACGCAACGGTGTGGTTTTCCGGGTTTGGGGGGACGGCTGATAACGCGTCAGATGCGATGGCGATGAGAGCATGGTCGAGAGGCGCCATGGTGGTCTGTATGAACAGCGGAAAAATAACGGTATCCACAAGCCCAGGTAGGGTGCGGAAGCCAGCACGTAAGCTTCGCCGCGGTTAAGTTGCAAGGGCTGTTTATATACGGGAATCCTATTGTCGGGTTGTGTCGGCCGGAGCGAGCAGAGACGAAGACCGGCCGTGACTCATCCGGCACCAGACGAAAGCCAGCCGATTAGTGCGCTCCAAGTTACTATAACGAACCCCGCGAACCAACTCCAGTTTACTTTGTGTATATCCCTAAATGCGCTCCCGACTGTCGGCAGTGACCTTTCCAACCGGACCGCCGCAGTACTGATCCGAAACCGTATTCTCCCTATCACACGCATTTTACGCTATGATAGATTTAGGAATGAGACAGGGAACTGTTCTGCCGAGAAACATGGGAAGAATACATGACGTTCTGGGCATATTCCCAGTATAGACACTCTATGTTTGTTTTCTTCATCCGCGGAAATGGGTCGCTGGTCTCACACAACACATGTCGAAAGACTGAATAAGAGATTTAGATATGGAATGCCACACTTCCCCGGGGGGAACCGTCATCCAAACAATACCAATCTAGTGTCGAGACCTGGCGACCAAGCCTTCCTCTGCCCAACTGCCCCAGGAACTCACCGACGACCACCAACGCCTACTCCAGAATCCGGAACGTTGGCCCCGTAACCCCGATATCCCACCTCACTTCAACCGCATCCCCAACACCCACGTACTCAATCCCGATCCTCTCCCCGGCGGGGCACGGAACAACCGGCCACCCGTGGTACGATTCGATCCACTCCGCAACCCCCGGCTTCGGCACGCTCACCCTCCCAACATGGTTATCCCTCCCCTTCACCTCCACCTCTCCCCCATCTCCCAACACCTTCACCAGCTCCGAAGGGTCCGCCGGCGGATCCGTGTACGTGAAGACATCGAGCGTCATGCTCCCCGTCGACACGTCGCGATCCCAGAGCTCAAAGTGCAGCTCGCACTGCTTGCCCTCGGCGTCCTCGGGGACGTTGAAGGCGACGATGGTGGTGGTCTCGTCGGCGGCGTTGCCGTTCTTGACGATGAGGGGCTGGTCCTGCGGGTCCTCAATGATCTCGCCGGTTTGGACCCAGCGGCGGTAAGTGCCCCAGGGGTAGAGGATATTCTGGTTCTGCCGGGCCTCGAGGGGAGGAGCTGCCGCCGCGACGGAGACGGCGGCCGTGGAGGCAAGGAGGGCGGTGAGCTTCATATTTTCTGGTGATGCGAGGGTACTTGGCTTTGTCTTGGTTAAGCTGGAGTTGTTCTGGTGTCTGCTTGAGGAGGAAGAGCAGAGACAGGTCGGTGCCTCGTCCTTTTATAATACTCCCATCCCAAGGCTCCCTCATGGGATCCAAATCCACCTACGTCACCCAACTTCCCGCCAAGCCAAGATATCCTCGTGTCCAAAACAATCGCAGACCCTGACAGCATGGTCTCTTCGTGTTAACCCTTGGACATCTGAACCATGCAGTCCTCGCCCGTAATTGGTCAAACCCCCAGATGAGACAAGAAGGTGCCGGCGCCGATCCCCACCATGCTGACGCGAGGCGGAGCAACTCCGGCCCGCGGCGGCGGTACGCCCACCTCCGAGCGGACCCTGATCGGCTGACCCCGGCAGCACTGCCGGGGGAGCCTTACCCGGATTCTGCCTGAGCTGACGTGAGAAGCCGTATTGACGCCAGATTTCGCGGAAGTGAGGTGCTGTGCTGACGGTTAACGTGTCTGGGACAAGGAATCGTGTCAGTCTTGGCCCTCGTATAACCTCACTTTCCATTGCGATCGTCCCTTCGCGTTGGTATGATGCAGCCGTCCCCTTTCTGGGACATGACACGACGCTCAATGTCTATCTTTAGAAACATCCCGAGTGCCGGCATGACTCGTCGATAATGCCAAATCTGCAAGGTTCGCAACGTTACTTCGCTATTGGACTCTCTGGTGCATGTTTTGGATCCTCTCAAAGCGAACGCAAAAAGACGGCTATCTGAAACCCTCACCGACCCCTTCCCGCGGACGCCGCAAATGCTCAACTACACAGAAAGCCCACGAGGCGCCCTCGCGCCACCCAGCCGCATATCCCCGGTTCTCATGTGTCGGGACACGCTGAGGCTGCCAGTCCTCCTGGCGTTACTGACCGGGCGAATGTTGGTATGGCTCCTTTTCAATAAAACGGAGGTCCTGGACAACCCTTGTACAAGTAAGCAACGACGAAGAGATTTTGGCAGACGATTCTCGTTAAACCACCGTTAGCGTCTCCACCACCGAACGGCCCCGGATAACCTCGTATGGAGAGACCATGTGAACGGCCCCGTCGGATGAAACCCTCCTAATCTTGTGTCCAAAGACCTCGACGAGGCCGATTCGGCAATATCTCCCCCCACATGACCCACCCGGGACTGATGTTGCCTCCCTCAGGATCAAGAGGTAGCACGTCCCCTGCTGTGCCCGCGCCCCAACAAGAAAACAGCGCACAACTGCGCCGTCCCCCACTCCCCCGGGCCCCTCAGCCCTGAAGTCGTAATCCGCGTACGAGTTCCCCAGGATCCCGACCTGCATAAAATCCAGCACGTAGACGTTCCACGGGCGGAGATCCCCACTGACCGCCGTGTATTTCACCATTGCGGTAGACACTAGGCCCCTTAGCACCAACTCCCCGCCCGCGACCTCACCCGTAGCATCCGGCCCGCGCAACTGGCATTCAGCCCCAACAACCTCGCACGGATGCAACAGCTCCTTGATGACCGGGAAGGAGACGCCGGTCTTAGCCGACGCCCACGACCAACTCGGCGCGCGCCACTCACGCGGACGACCGCCCCACGGCTTCCTCCCGCCGTCACTCGGATACCACAACAGGCCCGGGAGTACGAACCCCTCCCAAAGCCCGGCTTTATACCCTGTACCCAAGAGGTTTCCAAACACCTTTGCGAGACCGGACAACGCGGGGAACACGTCGCGCTCAAACGTCATCTCCAGCATAGAGTAGTCGCCCACGAGATCCAGCCACCTCCGCGCAATCTCTTCCTTCCTTTTTCCCTGCATCGCCGAGGCTAGGGCAGACGTGTGGTAATACTTCCGTGGGTTGGCGATCTTCGAGCCAATACCCACCGGGAGGTGGTCCGGCGGCATATCGTCTTGATCCCCGCGGCACTGGCAGGATGCCTGAGCGGGGCACTGCCACGCCATCTCCGCCGACGTAAAGTAGAGCACTCTCCGCGACAAGAAGCGTTCTTGAAAGAACCACGCGCGCTGGAGGAGTGGCAACTCGTCGTTTGAGGGGGTCGATGTAGCGAGGCTGCCGACGTACCGATTGTCGATGTGAGCAAGTGCGCGGCGTGCGTACACCCCCGGATCTGTCCCGTCCCGGACAGACGTAGGAGACAGAGATAGTCCGTGAGTACGAGCCTCTGGTTTTAAAGATGAGTATAACCCGAATCGCGGGCCATAGGCGTGAGCGGCTGCAATCGTCAAGTGCGCGTTCGCGTAGATATCCGACATCTTCGCTGCCTGCCTCCGCCAGTCATTTACGTCGTCCTGTATGATGCAGAGGCTGTCGACCCAGAGGTATCGCAACCCTAGGAGTCGAGTGAAGCATATAGTGTCCCTGAACGTCAATGGTAGCTTCTCTAGTGGGATGCCGGCCCTGTGGGCGGCGACGTTGGATTTGAGGGTGCAGAGGAAGGCGTCCGTGCCCCAGCAGTGGCTGAGACAGACGTACTGGCCAGACTCGCCGTCAGGTTCTAATAGTCGGACCCAGTCATCTGATGGGCCGCCAACGTCGAGAACCCTGTCAGGGAGAATGGTGACCGAGTTTTGAGTGCAAGAGTGGGAAGTGATACACTCGTCAACCTTCGCCTTTGCCCACTCGAGGCTCTCAGGTGACGACGTAGCGCTCGGCACTTCATACCCAACCGGCCAGCTTCTCAGGGTCTGATGGGGCTTTTCGGTCCCTACGACATTGTAAGTACTCAATCACATCTAAAGGTGACGACCGTTTAAGCGCAGGGCTTCTCACCTGGCGATACGAAGAACGACACTGTCCGATCTTTGCCGTCACCCACCGTCACATCCAGCCCCGGAGTTCCCGTCCCATTGAAAACGAGTCGAACCCTTTCGTCCTCATTAAAGGGAACCTGACCGAAGCATTTCTCGATTCCTTGTAAAATTAGAGAACATCCTGGACACCCCCTATCCCTGTTCTCTTCGAGCTTAAACACGCTTGATGCGAGAAACGTCGTTACACTCTCGCTCTCTCGTGGTTGCCCGCAGCCGTCGCAAGGAGCCCGGGGTCGAGTATGGGTCTGCGGTTTGTCGGGCGGCGGTACACCGGACATGGCTGTCGTTTACCTTGGCGCTACTCGCCATTCGACTTTGTTAAATTTGCAGGAACATCCGAGCTTTGATCCGCGGCGGTTATGGCTGTCACGGGGGACATGAGTTCTAAATGCGGGGTAAGGATGTATGTAAATTCTGAGTCCGAGCGCTAATTGCGGACCGGCTTATTCTCACCACGCCGCTGTTATCGACTACTAAACGCTCTCCGCTATGCCGATGACCACCGCTCAGGTGTGTATACACCACATACCCGCCCATATAATGGAGATCGGAATGACTACAGATGGCCCTGCACCTTAGAATTCCTCCCAGCCTTCGCCCTCGAAAAGCAGTTACTCCGGTCGCGTTCGAGGCGACCAACATGCATACGGGATGTCCAATAAGGGACGTGGAAACATCGGGACGCTGCATCCAGCAACGGCTGTCAATCACCCGGAGCTGTGTTCTATCACTAGGCGCTGTTGAAACGCTCAACACTAGGCCGCTCAGAGGAGACGGCGGGCCATGTCACAGTCAAAACCACCTCTTGACACGCCATCGCGAGGGGTGAACCATATCGCCCCATTGCTCGTTGCTCGCCATGTTACCGCCATCCACTCACCCCTACCATGTCCCGCGACTCTGACGGGAGGACACCAATCTCTTGGGCTGCGAAGGGAACGAAATTGTCGTTGAGTTGCTAGCTGGCATGGGAGCCGACTTTCGGGGATTTGATGGGCGGAGGAGGACGCCACTTTTTCACTCTGCGATGAACGGGCAATCCAATGTTGTCGAGGTCTTCGCAAAATATGGACCAGACATTGACGCGGCTGACGACGAAGGAAGTACACCCCTTATGCAACCTGCTGCAAATGGACACGTCGATGTGGTCCAGGTTCTGCTGAGAAGGGGGCCCAATGTTGAGCGAGTGGATTCAGACGGGCGAACAGCCCTTTGGTTGGCGGAAAGCAACTGTCATGCGGTTATAGCCGAGATACTACGCTCTGCCCGCCAGAAGGACAGTTGCGGTGGAGACAAGTCGGTAGCGGTGACGGGAACAGCAGCGGATGGCCAGTCCTAACGTTAAACTATTCAATGGAGCTGGACGGTGGGTGGAATTATCATTGTGTTTACGAAAGAATGGCAGCTCTTTGTAGAGGGGACAGGATGTTCATGACAGGCGAGGACAGTCCTGCCTTCGTCATGATAACCTCTGTAAGCACAGCATCGAGCTCCCCGCTAGGTACTGTACTTCCCCGAAAACGAAGAAATTATCATGATATGGGGCTTCCAAGTATCTAGAGGCATTCCCCTCTGTCTGAGTGCGGGAAGCCTGGAGTTATAATAAAGGGGGTGTGAGCGGGCGGGGTTGCACGGCGGATGGGAATCACTTTGGCCGAATATCTACTACTTGAAGACAAGGCCTCGTCGCGTTATAACTAGGTAACATTGTATCTGGGAATGATAAGGCAGATGGACAGCGAATGGCTAACCCCTTACTTCTGACACACTACCACAATGGCGCTCATCGGAATCCCAACACCCTGCCGCCCATCAGCCATGATGTAAGGAATAGCAGCCTGCTCCGTGAGCCCCTTCACCTCTTCCCTAAACTTCTCCTTCTCCTCATCCGAGAACCCCTCCAAGCCCCCAGTGAACTTCGTCCCGAGCAGATGGCTCAGATCAGCCATGCTCGCCGCCCCATAATGTGGCTCCATCTCCAGCATCTCAACGCTCTGGAACCCGGCCTTCTCAAAGGTCTCCTCTGCGTGCGAGACGCTGAACCACGTATCAGGAATCGGAAGCTTGTACGTCGGCGCGTCCGGGCGAACGGCCTTTTGCGCCGGACGGATGACCTTGTCGAGGTAGGAGAGCCCCGCCCATGATGTGACGACCGCGATGCCGCCGGGCTTCAGCGTCCGGTGGATCTCACGCGCGCCGGCGTCTCCGTCCGCGAAGAAGAGGATGCCGAGATTGGTGATGCTGTGCGAGAATGTATCGTCTGGGAAGTTGAGCTTCTCACCAGGCATCTGCTGGAACGTGACCTTTTTTGTGTACTCCGTTCCCACGAACTTCTTTTGCGCGAGATCCACCATTTTCTGCGCCGCGTCGACGGCGTCGACGGCGGGGAAAGCGGTGCACTTGGCGGCGCAGCGCTTGGCGAGCTCATCGACGACAACGGCCGTGCCGCAGGCGTTGTCGAGAAGATGTGCGTCTGGGGAGGAGAGGGTGGCAAGCTGGGGGAGATCAAGGAGCTTCATGGCGAGCTCGCGGGTGCAGCCGCCCGTGGACTCTTCATACTGCGCGGCGGTGGAGTCGAAGAACTGCACCGCGGTCGCGGGCTTTCCCTGCTCGGAAGACATGGTTTCTGATGCGTGGGTGGGATAGTAGGGTCTGGATACAAGTAGTTAAATGATATGACTGCGGAGTGTAGCTGTGATGGTAATTGCGAAGCAGCGGGTCGCCTCGGCAGAGCTGTGTTGGGTGACCAGTTGCTCTCTTTATATTGACTCGGCGGTGTTATGGCACCGGAGACATTTGTGAGTCCTGGATCTGGCATACTAGGACCCTGATGGCCAACCTGCACGCCGAGTCTGCTGACTCTCACACACACCCTCCTACCACTCCGCGATATGGCATTGTATCTTCCACTAATTGTTCAATAGTAGCCCGCACTCCACATCAACGCGCTCTCAAAATATGTTCATACCAGGCCCCAGCCTGTGCGCATCACGCAGTTGGAAGAGGCTATCAGGGTACTCGCCCTCTTGGCATTATCCTACTGTGCCGTCAGACGGCAGTCTTCGTCCCTAAATAGTCACCGGGAAGCCGCCGAAAACTTTCCGGTGGGTCAGACTCGGGGCCGAGTGGGGCCGGTCCGCATGACGTCCCCATATTACGATGTCGGTCCTTCAACTGGGGACCTCCAACTGCTTAGTTCGGCACTATCCCATGTTTCTCCCAAGGGCCGGGGGTTATACAGCTTGTATCATGGTCACCGTCATGAATGAGAAGTAATAGGTAAAGAAAAGCATGCCAATTTCGAAAAGGATGTGTCCGACACGGTAGTGAAATCAGGTGTCGTCTATGCAGGGAGTGGCGTGTCGAGACCGATACCTGAATTACTTACCAAGAGCATCTCCCTTTATTCTAAACTATTATGTAGTTCGATTCTTAAAGATAAACATAAATGAACTAAGGCCGCGGGGACCGGCCTACGGCTTTCTGCTCAATTTGCTTTGGTGCTGTCTGATTCTCATAGCTGAACTGCCACCGGCAACCTCGCCATCCAGGTTTCAAACAGAGAGTGTAGTATATGAATCAATCTTGACTCTGATCGCTTTTCATAGCCGTCGTCTTATACTTGCTCCTGGCACTCAGTGCTTTCCCCCACCGGAACAATGCCCAAGGCACCGGCATAAGAGCGACGGCAACAAATCCAAGCAGGCTAGTGGCCCATGCGATGCCTAATCTGGTATACACTTGAGAAACCTATATCAGCAATGGCTCTAGTTTAGCGCTGTAGATGGAATCGGACGGCTTACACTGAGTAGTGAACAGGGGAAATGCACCTGCCAACCCGTAACGCGCCAGGCTATTCGCGCTCGCAGCGCTGGCAACTGCCGATCCGTTGTACACGTCGGATATATACTGTATGGTGCCCACGAAGACGCAAAGGTTCCCCCAGGCGAACGCCACAATGGCCATTGTAGGACTTACCCAGCTTACATCGCTCTTAGCCGTCCAGGCTAACCAGAATAATCCTAAGGGTAAGCCGATGCTGCCAATCATGGCTGGGTATAGACGATATTTCGGCGGCACCTCGTGCGGCGGGTACCTCTTCGCCCGGGGAAGATAGAGGACGACGTTGCAGAGCAAGACTGTAATTGCCCCAAGGATACATCCCACGACGATCGAGATGAAAACTAACCCCTGCTGCTCTGTGCTGAAGCCATAAACGGATGTGAAGATGAAGGGAATAGCAGTGAAAAATGTGAAGAGGGTGGCGAATTCACAGGCGACGTAGAGACAGTTGAGCCCAACGATAGGCTCTGTGACCATCATGTGAAGAGGCCGTATGAGAGCGACGGTGAGGAACATGCCGATACGAGTTTTCAGAGGTTGCCGTTTTGGGATGGGCAGGCCGAACTGCTTCGCCCGGCGGCACTTCAGCTTTGTGTGGTAGGTTTCACCAGCTATGAGAGAGGCGGCAATGGCGACAATGGCAAAGAAGATCAGAGTCCATTGAGTCCAACGCCACCCCTTTCTAACCACGACAAAAGAGCCTATGACAGGTCTTGGTGTCGATTAGCAGGTGTCGTGTCGAGGCGGGGAAGCACACGTACCCCAGCCCTGGACCGAGAAACGGCATCAAGATGAAGATAGTCGAAGGGATGGCGCGCTGAGCGGGCCTATAGGTGTCATTGATAGTGCCTGATGCAATTGCGAGGCTGGGTGAGAAACAAAACCCGGCTAGAAAGCGCATGAAACAAAGAGTCACAAAGTTATGGGCGAACCCGGCACCCAGGGTGAAAAGTGCTCCCAACGGTGTGCTCACGAGGTAGACGGGGTATCTGCCCACCGTCTCTGACAATGGACCCCCCACGACGGGTCCGAGGCCCAAAGCGAAGACGTATATGGACAACGGCAGTATAGACTGGGTAGTTGTGACGCCGAACTCGTCCTGAAACTGGAAACGTGCAGAGCTCGGGAGGGATGTCCCGACGGATCTGTGTCTGTTATCATGTCACCCCCTCCGTGACGCTGGCCCAGATGATACTTACGCAGTGAAGGCGGCAGTAGAGAGCATTAGGAGCTGCCGGAGCTTCTTCTTGTTTGGCCAGTTATATGGGTTATAGGGGTCGTTATCCCAGTTCGACTCCTCAAGACTCTGCGCATCTTCCCGATCTATGTTCACGGCGCTCATGGCACCGGTGCTGGATGGCGTCTCGGTTTTCTCCACCTCATTTTCCTGACGCACTGCTTCAACCTCGAGCCTGTTCTCGTTTCGAGACTGAGCAGTACCTGGGGTTATCATCTTGCGAGTGTAGCGTCACAACGTTGGCGACATGAGAACAGCGGGCTCTAGAAGAGGAAAGAGCGTGTGCGTGAGCGATAGAAGGTCAATTTACCTAGAGGACTGGGCCACAGCTCCTCCCTCGACGACTTGTCCTCTTCGATTAGGGGAAAGCCGAGGCAAATTGAGCTTTACGACTAACCCATACTGGTATCTCGCTGCCCCGAAGTGCGTCCACACTGCTGCCAACATGGTGCACACATTGTGGTTGTGGCACTGTGTGGACTTTCAGGCTCAGCGAATGATAAAGGCACTGTGCTGTGTCTTCTCCAACAAACAAGTTGTTTCCTTTACAAAATGATTGCTCTATTAGTCAGAGGATTAGAAGTTTGACAGGCTGTAGCAGGCGATGAATATAGCCAATGGACTATTATGGTATCACAGGGCCCACTCACTAGGTCAGCACGCGTTACCAGATAGAGCCAAGACCAACGCTTGATACGCGTATTCCTCAATGCGCTTCCTTCGGCATGGGTTCATCAACTCTCCGACTCGGTCGGTCCGTCTACTCTCCGACACGGTCGGTGCATCTACTCTCCGACTCGGTCGGTGCATCTACTTTCCGACCAAGGAATGAGTGGATTTGTCGCGGTTGAAGATAAGTATCCCCATTCATCCTTCCGCAAAATCGATACACTGCAGAATCCTGCTCCAAAATTGTCGATGCAACACTCCAAGTACCCAGTGCAACGGTTTCTACATACAATTCCCATCAAATGCCGAGGGATATTCCCCATCATTCGCCGAGGGGTATTCCCCACCATATGCCGAGGGATATTCCTTCACATCAGTAGGCGATGCCAAATCACAGAGACCACGGTAGACCTACCTTGTGCATTAAGGTTAAGTCTTACACAATCAATATGCTTCCATTTAGCGCTGCCACGTACGCTTGGCCGCCTGGCGGGCTCTGTGCGGAGAGTTCTTCTGGTTATCACGCGGATTTATCGGCTTGGTGCAAAATATTTATTCTCAGGGTTCTAAACTCCGCTTCGTATTCCGGTATCTCGATAACATGCGAACTAAAGTCTTTCCTTCAATGGCATCCCGTTCCATCATGCCGTACCACACGCAAGGATTGTGCTTTTGGCCGTTTACCAGGGCAGCGGCGTACCGTCGTAGTTCTTGAACTTGCCGCCAAACTCGGGCCGGCTGGCGGTGTCGACTAGCTTCAGAAGACCGGTGACACTGGTGTCGACGTCAATGGCTCCAACAGAGGCGGGTTCGTGACCAGGGGGAACCACTGCGGAGCCCATGTCGGTAAGGACCAGACCGGGGTGAACGACAAAGGCGGTGAGCCAGGGCTCCTCGAAGTGGATGCGGGCAACAAGCCAGTTAAGGGCCGTCTTGCTAGCGCCGTAGGGGCTCAGAGCCTGGGGGAAGGCAGCGAAGGCCTCCTGACTGGCAATGCTGCTGAGCACGGTGGTGATGGGGACGAAGATGGGGTTGCGAGTCTTGCTGGCTTGGAGCAAGGGGCGAACGGCTTGGAACAGCGTCACAGGTCCGATAGTGTTGGTGTTAAAGTGATCGCGAAGATTCTGCGGGGTGGTGTTGGCGACAGTGGTGCCATCCTTGGAAATGCCGGCGTTGGCAATGACAACGTCGAGGGAGGTGATGCTATGCTCATTTTGGAGCAGGGCAACTACCGTTGCGGGGTCGCTGTCGACCTCGGAGTCGAGTTTGGCGACGATGAGCTTGGAGCCTTCGCCCCTGGGGAGGTCATTGAGGGCGTCGGCTGCTTTGGTAGGGTCTCTGGCTGTGGCAATCACGGTGACACCGGGCCTTAGGATGAGCTTCGCAGTGAGACCCCTACCAATGCCACGATTAGCACCCGTGATAAGGAAAGTCTTGGGGGCAGACATGATATTTTGGCGTCAGGTGTATGGCTTGGAATAGGTACTATAGGTAGCGGATGAAGGTGTGAGGAAGTTGGGATGTGAAGTTCTCAGGCGGAAGAGGAAGAACTCCGTTCCCTTTTATGCCAGGGAGAATGGCTTCTCGATTTCCAAGCCCATGATACAACTCAACTATGCAATTAGCATTTGTCATCTATCTTAGAAATAAAGACGGGCACAGCGAGACGGGATCAGGCAGAGGGCGAGTGCGTACTTTCTTCGATACCTTCGGGCATCTATCAGCTTCCATGGGACTTAGCTAGTCTGTGCGTAACAGGTATCCATACACATCTCCGAACGTAAAGCGTATTAAGTCGCCAGAAGAAAGTCAAACGCCAGAGTAAAAAAAAAGATCCAAGCAACTACCTATTGGTTTATATCTCAACACCGGAAGACAGAAACGTGCCAGATCCGAGGATTTCTCGTGGGACATGAAGTACGCCTTCAGCTTTGTCGCCATTCTCCATCAGCTGCTGCTGATAGGGGGGTCGTGGACTCTAGCCTATGGAGATTGCGGTTCGGAGCATTTCCTATTACGTCCTTAGCAGCGGTCTAGCTACCCTGGTCTCGTACGAGGGAAAATTCATCATGGTGGCGCAATATGAGAGATATAGTGGCATTAGCCATTCGTTTTGGCACTCTGCAAAACATCTATTTACAAGCCTCACTGCTAGTACTAACATATCGCGGACCAGCTACGTAGTACTATTATATGTTATAATGTAAATAGGAATAATATAGTGCGATTGAACGAGGGAGGAGAGTTGAATTTTGCTGGCTCCGTTCATAAATCTCCTTGGTCAAGGACTTGTCATCGAACCCGACCCTGCTCTTCATTGTCGAATCGAACACCTTCCGAAGCCCAGTTGCGTTGAGAAGCCAAACCACAAAGGCACTTGTGCCTTTCCAGACGTAGCCGGTGTCACTGGCGCCCAAAATCTTGGGGACAACCTGCTTTGCAACATCTCGGGCGTCATGAGTGTCTTGACGTGCTGTGCTGTCCGTTTCTTGATCTTGTACTCAACGTCGGCATACAGGCTATCCGCCCCAAAAGTGATATTTTCCGGGGAAATGAGGCCCATCAAGACCGTCCCCATAACAGAGTCACAACGCGGACACCTCGAGGGCTGAGCTCCACCCTGAGAGTGTCAGAGGAGGCCACCCACAGCTGCGTTGGTTGCGTTATAGGCAGATAAGAAGGGTGAGGGGAGACGCGCGAGCGCTGAGGCGACATTGTCGGTTGGCGCTCTGCTGGAGCCGGAAACCGCACCAATAAGGAGGGGGGCAAAGGCCGTCACGACGTCGAAGAGGCCAAATACATTGGAGTCGAATATTTTCCTAACACTGGCGGGATCGGCTTCGATAGCCGGAGCTTCATATACTATCCGTCCCGCAAGCAATTGATGATGGTTCATGTCATCTCAATCGACAGAAATCCAGCGCACACCGTTTTGGGCACAGGGAATGGTCATCAGTGAAAGATATTGGGGGAGAACGTACAGGCGCCGGCATTGTGGAATAGAATATCAAGCTTCCCGTCGGTTCATTTGCCGATTTACTCCCTCAAGGCCGCAATGTTCTCCGCAGAAGTAACATCAAGAGTGAGGGTCTCAATGCCCTTCTCGGTTAGATTAGCAACTGAAGTGAGGGACCGAGCAGTTGCAAAAATTTGAAGGCCTCTGACGGCAAACTCGAGAGCCCAAGGCATTGCTCGCTCCGCCCTGCGAATAATTACAAGAACATACAGTGTTAGTAAAGTGTGTAATTCCCCCTCTTGTCAGCTCTATAACAAAAGGGCTAGGCTAGTAAGTGAGAGACGACATGCCCTGTGATCAAGACGGACCGCTTCGTAGACAGCGATATGGTTATGTAACATAAACTGTAAGGTACGGAAGGGGAGAGGGAAGGAAGGAGGAGGAGGAGGGAAAGGGGGAGATGGGAGGAAAAGATAGAGGGGGAAGGGATACCTGGCGTGGCTGAACGACTGGCCACAACCATCTTCGCTAGGTTCGGGGTGATAAGGCAGTCTCTAGCCCGTCTCCGGCGGACCCGGCGGACTTCCGCGGGCTCGGAAGGTCCTCGAAGGTATCGTATGGCGCCCCGCTTTCGTATCCACATTGTCCACAGGGCGCCCAGCTAAGCTAACAAATATGTCACATCGGATCACCCCGAGGCCACAACGATGCACGCCTGATTTATAAGCTTTCTCCTAAAGATCTTAGCGTACTCTCTATTAGCGTGTGCTTGTGTCATTGAAAGTCAGGTGAGAAGAAATAGGCAGGGCGCGGCGCTAATGTAGATACACGGTGCATCTATAACTATAAGAGCCATTCGTCGCTTTACCGCATTCTGCTGATCTCCGGTTTACTGTTTCCCACCCAGCACTGTCCCTCTCATTGACAAACTACATCATGAAGGCTCTCGTCGCAAACCGTATGCTTGCGAGTCGAGTGCTAAACCTCGCCCGCAACAAATCAAGTGGGCCTGGCGGCCAAGTTACCGAAGTCACCAAGCCGACCATCACGGCCGATGAGATTCTCGTCAAAGTCAAGTTTGTGGCCTTGAACCCCACCGACTTCAAGCATCTCGACGTGATATCCCCTCCCGGCTCCATCATCGGGTGCGACTATGCCGGCGAAGTTGCCGAAGTCGGAGCCAATTCGTCAAAGACGTGGAAAATCGGCGACCGTGTAGCCGGCGTTGTCCACGGCGGTCTCTACCCGGACCGTGGCGCCTTTGCGGAGTATCTGAAAGTCGATGCCGACCTCGCCTGGCATATCCCTGCCGAAGTAAGCGACGCCGATGCCACGACCTATGGAGTTTCCGCCGTAACCGCCGTCCTCACCCTCAACCTGCGCCTCGGGCTTCCTTGGGCAGACGAGGACCCAACCCCCCCGGGCCCATCCGGTGAACAAATATTCATCTACGGCGGTTCCACGAGCGCTGGCCTCTTTCACATCCAGCTAGCCAAGGCGGCGGGCTATACAGTAATCACGACAGCCTCGCCACACTCGCAGGACCTCGTCAAGAGCTTCGGCGCCGACGCCGTCTTCGACTACCATTCGTCCTCGGTGGTGCAAGACGTCATCAAGGAATACCCCAACATTTCCAAGGCCGTTGACTGCTACTCTGAAGGCCAGTCGACTAAGATATCCGCCGAGATTATCAAGAATAAGGGAGGCAAGGTTGTGACCCTGCTGCCAAACAGCAATCCTAAGGTTCCGGGAGTCACAGTTGAGCTGGTCATGGCCTACACCATGTTCGGCCACCCTTTCCAGTGGCTCCCTCCAGTCGGCCCTAAGTACGCAGCCAGCCCTGACGACCGTAAAGGGCTTGCGCGATTTTGCTCGCGCCTTCCGCAGCTTACGAAGTGGCTAAAGCCATTGCCGGTCACTATAACCGAGGGTGGATTTGATGGTATTTTGGCCGGTCTGGACAAGCTCAGGAAGAAGGAGGTTTCTGGTACGAAGTTGGTTGTCAAGTTTTGAAGCAGTAGTGCCTCTAAGGACGTAAGTTTGTTAGTGTATCATTACCGATGGAGTTTACTTAAGGTGCTAAGAAGGTTAGTCTTACATAGCTAGTCATGTTGATCGTATATAAAATTACTACACGTTAGCCACTATCCCTAATTGTGTATATGTTGTATCGTGTCTATAGCTATCTATATAGATTAGCGACAGTCGCTAGATCATCTTTCTAGAGCCGAGAGCGATCGTTGTTGATATCCCCGGAAACCTTTGAAGCCTGCAACTGTGGTTCTGCGCATAGCCTGGAACGGTCTAGATGGTGTTTAGCCCAAGCTACTCATAATAGACCAGGTAGGGCGTGCGAATCGAAGTATTCCGAATCGCAGATACATCCTATAATGTGTCTTTGGCTCCGAGTTTGTTGGAAACATCACGTTGTAGTGCTTGTAAGGCGGCGTCCAGTTTTTTTGGCTCCTTATGTTGGCTCCGTCCCGCTGCAGGAGAAGCCGCGGTGGTATGGTGTTGTCGAGCCGTTAGGGCCGCGAGAGGAACGGAGTGCCTGGCAAGAGCGCGACGGGGTAGGTCTTTCTTTCTTCTCGATATATGATGTAAAACCACTTTTGTGGAAATCTACCCTCGTACCGTGTCCTTGAATATCTTCTTCTCAAAATCGTAGGGAAATTTGCCACGGATGAGCATGGATTATGCCTTTCGCGCCCGGGCAGATCCATGACACCTTTAGAGCGGTCGATCGCAGGTCATCCCATGATGGCGTGGAGTCTGATCTCTTAGTCAGAGTCAGAGGTGAAGTTCTGGTCCGGAAGAGGATGTGGAAACTTTGGATACCCAGATTGGCGTTATAATCCAAGTGTCACTATTCAAACCTTTACCTTCCAATGGAAATTTATAGTCCAAGGGACCGGCAGCATCACATACAGTGGTATACCTCCGTCCACCGCGAACGAGATCAAGCTACAGTAACCCTACATGTCACAGACATCAACGGTCGCCGCACCAGTTGCGGCCATTTCTCATCCCCGGGAACCGTCATGCACCCTCGAGTCAATCAACCAGGACGTCATAACCGCCATAATGGTCGAGGCTCACACGTCATCAGACCTCAGCAGCTTCATCCACACATCGCCCATCTTCTACCACTGCTTCCTAGAAGCGAAACAGTTTGTCCTCCTGAGCCTCGCCTCTCGGGAGCTGGGACCGGTCACTCGTGATGCAGTCGTGCTGGCTCAAACGGGGAGGCTCGACCTACACGGGAAAAATTACTACGAGTGAGTCGAAAATGCTGTTGAGGAGTATCACCATCGGCTCTACGAGGAGAATTCCGCGACGAGGGGCGTTGACCCCGAAACAGCCGTGCGCGTCAAACAACTCAACCGGCCTACCCGGTTCTTCGTGAACCTTTGGGCATCCGCATGGTTAGACATGCTCCGAGGCATTGACGGCAGAGCCGCTTTACCACTGAGCACCCGCGAACGACGCCGTCTTTCACAAGCTTTAATCCGCCTTCAGTTCCTAACGCGCATCTACCCACGCTGGAACCCGCCCAGCATCCACAGGCACAACGAGGACCTCGTTTTCGACAAACTTTTCGATCTCTTTATGCCTTGCGAGCTGGAGCAGATATCAGAGGCCGCCGCCTCTATCCTGAACATATGCGAGGCTCTGATGCAGTGCGAAGCGGTCGACTACTCGGTGCCATCCATATTGCGCGACGGTGATTCAAGACGGTCGGACTACTTGGACTGGTTCTACTGGGATCTCGAGGCCTTCCGCAACAAGATCATTGCCGCTTCCAGTCAGGACGGGGCGCTTTTGAGCAAGATGCACCGCTGGCTCTCACGAGGCGAGAATCATCACATGCGCACGCTGGTGGCGCCTCCTGGCTGGTAGCCATCTGTATCGCCGCCGACCACCACCCGTCCCCCCTCCCGAGGAACTCTGGGGGAACAAGGACGACGCAGTCACCACATTCGGCAGAAATGAACTGAACCCACCGTATGGGTGGAAGGACGCACTGGACGGGCGGGATTGGCCACTGTGGGGCATGGACCTGTTGCAGACGCCGAGGCCGCGGCCGGCGAATGGTGTTAGGAGGATGAAGGGGAGGTTAGAACGGTGGCAGTGGATGGGGTTCGTCTCTGGGGTCGGGGGCGGATCGAGCTTATGAAGAGGGCGGATGCGTTTTTGTGTTATCAGACCGGGTGGCTGGTCAGACTGCGTGGGCTTCCAGCGGCTTTTGACCGTGGTTGGCAGCGATCTCAAGTTAAAGAGGGGATTTCTTGAAAAGCTGGGCAGTGGAATAGTTTATGCAGGGGGCCATGTTATTTGTCCCTGTATCAGTGGGTGTGGATTTCACCGGTCTGGTCTTGATCCGCAGATGAATATAACAGGTTCCTAAGAGCTACTACTAGCTGATTGTGAACACTATCTGGAGGGGCCCCTATTGGGACGTTATATACTGCTCGTAGATAGTCCGGGGCGAGTAAACGATGTATTCCCGGTATTGGTACTGGCGCGAGGGATAGAAGCACGATGTCACTGATGATAGGTTTTCCTGTAGCACCATGTAAACTTCAACTCGTGGCACTTCAACTGCCCCAATACGATGGCGGCCCTGGAACCTTAACTTCCTCGTCACGTTCACAATTTCAGGTTCACACGTTTGTAACTAGCCTTCTCCAGAGAATTATCTTGGGATTCGCCTTCAACCTCTTCTCCAGACACCATCTTGATGGCAAAGAGTATCCATTATGTCACGCATTCCTAACTACGACCCGCCTCCTGCATTACCAGTCAATATAACAGGTTACAGAGACAACCAGCTGTCCCTCAGGCATCTCGGTGAGTGGTATCTGTCCAATGTATGGGAAAGATGGTGCATATATTGAAGATTACTATCAAGTGATGATTAACAGTGGGATATGCCCGACTGCCTCTCTAACGAAAACAGAAACCCATCCTCCTTTGCCCGTCAGTCTTACATTACCGCCACCCCGAATATAATATTACTATCCGTCACTCTGCCATTCTCTCGGAAGTCGTGTCATCCGAGCCTTTCCTTAGGCCTTGTAGCCGTAGTTCTTCCCGTCATCGTACTTCTTCCCATCATCGTAGTGCTTCCCGTCATCGTAGTGCTTCCCGTCATCGTACTTCTTGCCATCGTCGTACTTCTTCCCGTCATCGTAGTGCTTCCCGTCATCGTACTTCTTGCCATCGTCGTACTTCTTCCCGTCATCGTACTTCTTGCCATCGTCGTACTTCTTGCCATCGTCGTACTTCTTCCCGTCATCGTACTTCTTTCCGTCATCGTGGTGCTTCCCGTCATCGTACTTCTTGCCATCGTCGTACTTCTTGCCGTCGTCGTACTTCTTGCCATCGTCGTGCTTCTTGCCGTCGTCGTGGTGCTTCCCGTCATCGTACTTCTTGCCATCGTCGTACTTCTTGCCGTCGTCGTACTTCTTGCCATCGTCGTGCTTCTTGCCGTCGTCGTGCTTCTTCCCGTCATCGTGCTTCTTCCCGTCATCGTGCTTCTTCCCATCATCGTGGTGCTTCACCTCCTTACCATCACCAGGGTACTTGCCGGGGTACCACTTCCCATCATCGTAGGGAGTGCCAGGGCCCTCATACTTGCCGGGGTACCAAGACCCATCGTCGTTCTTCTTCTTCTCCTCAGCGCTCCTCTTGTCCTTGCCATCGTGGTACTCCTTGCCGTCGTCGTACTTCTTGCCGTCGTCGTACTTCTTGCCGTCGTCGTACTTCTTGCCGTCGTCGTACTTCTTGCCATCGTCGTACTTCTTGCCATCATCGTGGTGCTTCCCGTCATCGTACTTCTTCCCATCATCGTACTTCTTCCCGTCATCGTGGTGCTTCCCGTCATCGTACTTCTTCCCATCATCGTACTTCTTCCCATCATCGTGCTTCTTCCCATCATCGTGCTTCTTCCCGTCGTCGTGCTTCTTCCCGTCATCGTGGTGCTTCCCGTCCTTACCATCGTGGTGCTTCCAGTCCTTGCCATCGTGGTGCTCCTTGCCCTTGCCATCGTAGTGCTTCCTGTCACCAGGGTACTTCCCAGGGTACCACTTCCCGTCATCGTAGGGAGTGCCAGGGCCCTCGTACTTGCCGGGGTACCAGGACCCATCGTCGTTCTTCTTCTTCTCCTCAGCGGACCTCTTGTACTTCCCGTCGTGGTGCTCCTTGTCCTTGCCATCGTGGTGCTCCTTGCCCTTGCCATCGTGGTGCTCCTTGCCCTTGCCATCGTGGTGCTCCTTGTCCTTGCCATCGTGGTGCTCCTTGCCCTTGCCATCGTGGTGCTCCCAGTCCTTGCCATCGTGGTGCTTCCTATCACCAGGGTACTTCCCAGGGTACCACTTGCCGTCATCGTAGGGAGTGCCAGGGCCCTCATACTTGCCGGGGTACCAGGACCCATCGTCGGCGGGCCTGGCGGGGACGGCGAGGGCCGTGGCCGCGAAGGCGATCAGAGTGAGCGAGAAGCGCATGTTGGGTGGTGTTTATTATTATTGGTCTTGACGAAGAATTGGGAAGAGATATTATAAATTATTGAGAGTTGGGATGGAGCTGGAAGCTCGTTGGTGCTGTTGAAAACGATTGTGGTGCGGAGGTTGTTGTATTAGTGGAGATGGTGGTGAGAGTGATGATAAGAAGAGAGGAATAAAGACGGAACTCTTGATTTCTTATATACACGATTTTGTCCCCATTATCCCCATGATACAGTCTACTCGGAGGCGATGTCCGACTCAAGGTCTCATGACGTTGTCATAGCAGATTGCGCGGCCAACAGCTCACAGCTAACAGCTCACAGCCCCGAACCCCGGCACCACCACCCCGGACCGGAATCTCCCACCGACGCGTCGCACCGGCCCCACCCCGCCAACCCCAGACCCACTCATCCCACGCCATCCTCGTATCCACCCACTCCTATTCTTGGACCCACCAACCGATTGTCTCTATGAAAAAGCACTGACTGGGTGAACCCCAGGTTCGGATGCGTGGCATCCAAACTGCCCGAGTCGTCAAGTGAGTACATTGTCAATACCTTCCGCCCCACTTGAATCTGGGTGTCACAGTAAATACGGGACCCCTACTATGCGTCAAATCAATTTAGGACCGACTCGGTGACACCCAGGTTTTAGCTACGTGACCCCCAAAATGCCCGAGTTGTCAAGTACGTGTATCTATCTCCCGCCTGACTAAAACTTAGGTGTCATTACAAAGACGGAATCCAAAAACAAGGGCCATAGCGTATAGGGCCATAGCGTATAAGGCCATAGCGTATAGGGCTATAACGTGTAGGGCCATAGCGCATAGGGCCACAACGTGTTTGGCCATAGCGTAAAGCCACTTTGGTTCCGCCGCAACGCCCCACAAAATAAGCCGAGCGCAACGTTCCCACCTAAATCAGCCTTGGATTTCCTGCGGGATTGGGACTCGGCGGAGCGGCATTGGTAACACATGGGGCGGCCGACAGCTAAAATCTTATCGCCGCGTCGGGTCGTCGTTGTATCCCTGCACGAGGTACGATTAATAAGATGCATTCTGGCTGAGCCACATGCTGCTGCTCCGTGGTGCACTCGGAGGAAGCTTGGCTGCGTCCGTGGCGTCACGAGACTTTGCGCCGGCTGAGGGGGCTTGAAGGGCGTATTACGGTTGTGGGATACTGACCCCGTATACGAGAGGACGGCAAACCATAATATCTCGGCTTGATGTGGCGCTAGAAGGATACGATGGGCTGCGAACGTGGCTAAAACCATATTGCGCCGCTATGGGCACCGGACATTACGTGGGAGATACGTTGCAACTTGTGAATGGATCTACATTGTATATTTTGCCTCGACGATCCTGCTTGACGCATCTCAGTCAGCGCATAAAACGCAGAGAACCCTTATCCCATTATTGAGCCCCAGTGTCGCGACCCGTCTCACCGCGCCGGGCCAGGATTCGAGATATCGGTGAACATGCGTATTGATTCAGCACGGCCCCTGTTTAGAACAGTCAAACCGGGGACCATGCGTGTCCCCGGGGTGCGACATGGCGTAAAACAACAGCAAACGGCCCGTGCTCACCTTTGCGCTGTAGTCCGAACCGCCGTAGCCGCGATTCCGCGGTCCTATGGCGTGATTTTGGCGCCGCGGTGCGACGTCCGGGGCTATGAACATCTTTTTGCCTGTGCGCTGTGTGATCTTCGCTATCGTGGCTGGACTACGTCTCACGCCTCGGACGCTAAGGATGAGCCGCGCATCCCGCTTACGATGTTCCGCCTCGAACTTGTGTCATTCCGCCCACAAGTGGCCCGTGGGTTCGCAGTTAAGCATCAATCAACACGAAGCACCCATGTGTGTGTATGTGTGTTTGTACGTAAAACCGTCCAGGACGCTCAGTGTTGGTGTGCTCGCAGAGTCGCCGTCGAGAACACGCGCTTCCAAAAATAGGCCTGCGGCTATCCTACATCTAGCCCAGGCCTCTGTGAGCCTCCTCGTCGCCCTGGCTGCAACCACAATCACTCGTGTTACGCAAGATGCCGTCGCGAAACTCAAAGTCTCGAAGCCAAATAATTAATGCGGTGTCATGTTGTCTCATCAACCCGTTGTCTCATCATCCCGTTGTCTCATGACCTTGTCCCATCCGGATCCCCGTGGAGAAGAACGACCCCGTCTCGGACCTAGGGAGGACTGCGGAGGAGGGGGTGACAACAGACCCCACTGTGTCTTGCCCTGTCGTCCAGGGTTCGTGCAGCTCCCGCCGTTTTGGCGTGTTGGGTCGGCGCACCGGGCAAACAACGCACCTGCCAACATCAACGGAGCGGACAAGGCCCCGCCGCGCAGTCTGCGCCTCACGGAACAGCAGCTCACCGGTGCTAACCCCGTTATGGAAGCTCGATGCCATGTCACTGGACCCTGAAAATAGACCGGCACCCGAGCAGGATGGCTTAGGCAAATTCTAGGGATGAAAGTGTGCAGGGACCAATAAAATTTTACCCTTCGAAAAGCACGAACCCCATTCCCACCGGAGCCCGGCCTCATCCCCATGCTGTATTCGATGGACTTCTCCGACGTTTTCCGGGATTTATTCACGGCGTCCGACATGCCGGGCTGTGCTGTCCCGCCAACGATGCGACCAGGCGCTGCGCAAGTCCGAGCGTGGAAAGCGGCAGGTTGCCGGGATACTGCCCAAAAGAGCGGTGATCGTGTCAATCTCGGGGGATGGTGGCGTTTCCCTTGCCCATGCGCGTAGTGAACGTCTCTCTTACTACGTCATGCGGTGTGAGCCTTGTGGTAGCCACGATGCGACGGATGCATAATTCCCTTGAAACTCCCCGGTGGCCTCTATCACTGGTACTACGGACGACTCTGCCCGGAGCACGGTACCGCGGGAGATCGGACTTGATCGGCTTGAAACCTCCTGTAATTTATATCGATCGCCCACCAAGCGGAGGCAAACGAAGATCTATTCACAGAGAGTCTGTCTGTAACACCCCGCAGGAAAGACACCGGAACCGGCATGAGAGATCCCGCTTTGATCCGCCAGCCATCCGGAAGGAATGGCCAACCGTCGCTCCGTCAAGGTCGCACCGCCTCAATTCCATCCTGTCCGAGACCAAGGAGCGGTATGTCGGACCCAACGCCACGCGCTCACCAAGACCCTTGCTCAGCTCACGTCAGCACTATCCTCCGGCCGGACCACGGCGTAAATCAGGAAGAGTGGATCATCACGGGCGTCATACTTGCCGATACCAATTATTCTTGGGCCTCGCTAAGTTGGGGCTATCCCGCGGCCATATCTGGGAGAAAGCCCCTGAGCCAAAACTTCAGTTTCCCGTCCCTTTGCCTTATTGCACGGCATCCACCTGGAGCTCTCTCCTATACAGTACCTCCAGACATAGTAAATAGCGAATTCCATCACAAGCTCGTTGGCATCTCATACACATTGATTAAGATCACATTACCGTCTTGCCTGACACGTAGTTGAAGGTGCATACCGCTCAAGTTAGTCTCCAGGGATATTAATGATGTCATTAAACAGGATAGGGGTATTTCAAGTACGCTATCCATTCCAAGCCTGATCTTGGAACTTACTCCATCCGCAATAGAGTAGTGCAATGTGGTCAACTGCGCCGTACTCTTAAAGTCAAACGTGTGCACTCGACGATCACTCGACCTTGTCGAACCCCTTCTCCAACGGCTTTATCCCGGGACTGACCACGCCGAAAGGGCTGATATGAGTGATGTTATAGCCACGTATGTAAATGTGGTCTGGGAGGGCGAGCTGAAGGGGTTACTGGTGGGTAGGCGTCCATTCATGACAGGCACATCGCCCTTGTTCAGCTATCCTCCAGAGGCTGGCGTTGGGGCAGTACTGAGTAACCTGTAAAACTATTTTCTCCAATTATTATGGTAAACCTGCTGACCCGCTCATCATCTCAGGACAAACTAGGCTCTGGCCTACTAGCGCCGCTGTGGCCTTTCCTGTCCCTATTAACCATCGGAGCCCTCATTTTCCAGATTTTCAAGCCCATCTTGACAAAGTCGTGGGCAACATGTCGCGCGCCCCATCCCCTACTATCACGCAGACCCTCTCGGGCGGATAGCCCACGAAGTCCTTCGGGTCGTATTGACGTTCACGGAAGTGGTGGCCCAGCGAGCAATATACCACAAAGCATTACCCTCCTCTTCTTAACATGCTTCATTTCCCTTTCCATGCCATATAGGGCCTCACCCCTAATGTTGGCCTCATATTATCCGAACTCTATAACTTGTTAGTACTCGAGGTTTTGTCGCGTCGAGTTCTTCGATCAAGGCACGTACTAAACCAATCATGGGAAACTCCACCAAGTCGAACTTTGAGATGCTTCCGTATTGGCCGACGCAGTGCACGATGAATTAAGAATAGCTAGGCACTAGGTAGGCGTCTCTCAAAGCTTGGAGACACTGACACGCCCAGATTAATCCACCGCGGTCTTCTCCGAAGACGCGCCATCGGAGGTCTTCCTTCGCCGCAGAAGGTGTTGTTTCTCGTCGCCAGTGGGGCTCCGGCTCGAACTCGTCGATTTCGTCGTGACAGAGGCTTCCGGCTTGTCGTCGTCAATCTCGCCAGAATGCGACTGCTGCACGACAGAATCATGCGCGGATGCCGCCGTATCGGCTCGAGACCTCTTGACAGAGTTCAACCTCTTGATAACCTTCTTCACGAAGCTACGCCCCCGAGTTGGCGCATCGTCCGCCGGCAGCTCCCACTCCCCCTCGTTCACGACGGGATCCGGCTCGTCCCCCTCCACTTCCCCCTTGACCTTCACGGACGGCAGCGGCGTGGCGTCCTTCACGCGGAACAGCTTCCCGTGCTGACACCCCGGCGCGCCCCTCCACAGACTCCCGTCCGTATCGCGGAACGTGTACGTCTGCGTGTCGGCGTCGTAGCCCACCCGCGCCATGCCGTCGGGCAGGCGCTCTTCGTCCGCGTCGAGGTGCGACCAGCGGCCCATGGGAGGCGCAATATGGGTCCAACTAAACGCTATCGCAGAAAGGACTATGAAATTTGATGTCTTTGATGCGCTTGACTCAAGGCAGAGAGGGGGTATGTCTGGTGTTGCGAGATGGAAGTGGTGCGGGGCTCGTTTGTGCTACGCGACGTGAAAACGGGATCACGGGGAAAGGACTGGCTGCGAAATGAATGCAGCTTCCTTGTTCGACGGATCACATGCCTCGAACTCCGATTGGTCCTCGAACGGTCGCATCTTCCTTTGTCAATCACATGAACCAGAACGAATGTACCTGGTGAGTGCTTTTCTTCGCGACGCCGATTACATTGCTTGACATTGCGACGCCATATATATGTATGTAGCAAGGCTTACTGTAGATCTTTCTCAAATCCACTGCACCCTTCGTTTTTTCCAATAAGCCACTGACTTGCGCTGGCTGAAGTATGCCTTACGAGTCCGACAGCTGGAGTAGGACATGTGTGTGTACATTTATCTATATGCCGACTGGGAATATAAAAAAGAATACATCACGTAACTTGCCTGAAAAAGCAACGACCCACATGCAGGTGAAAACAAGGCCAGCTGCGGCACATCTCTGGCCCCACCCCGCCACTACCTAGACATCGTTCGTATTTTGGATTGAGACGTGAACCTACTATTTGAAACACTCGCATCATCCACAACGGCTTATCAAGTGGAGAATTTATGTCACATCTAATTTACACTCGTCATGACAACTGTCATTGACCATCAGCACGACTACTACGTTGCAGTTTCCCCGTACCAAGCTATTAGTTCGGGCATATGCACTTACATTTTCCCTGGCTTCATCCGCAGTGAGCTGACCGAGCGTAAGGCTATATAATTGTATCATCACGATCGATCGGACCCGCAGTTGATGCATGCAAGGGGACGCTCCGGGTACGACAGGACAGCAATCAGAACGATTTCCATTTTCAGATGAACTCGGGTGGATTGAGCGGGGTGCCCTAGGCGTCAGTCGGTCTGAAACCACGAGCCGTCCCTTCAAGTCGGGGAGGTCCCCCTCATCGACCTAGCCAAGGCGAATTTAATCGGCTTGAGATGCCACCGAGTAGTTCGTAGCGGGTGAGTATCCGTTTCTTCTCGGGGTGGATTAGCCGTGAGGTTAACCGTGGCTGTGCATTGCTGGTTTGATTGTCGATGGCGCTTGCAGCCGGGAGGCGGGTGTCCCGCGTGACATCTTACGGGACGGCGATGTATGACAAGACATTACTAAAGAATGGACATCGGCAAAGAATTCCCGGGGATGTCAGTCGAGACGAAATGCACACGAGGCTATAGCCGATTCTCATGTTCGGCCTGTCACGCCAATTTCATACGCACTGGGCCTGTCTTGAAGGTAAGTGAGATGGAATGAAGACTCGGAAGTAATTCGCATTTCCGCGTGACCGTGTCTGCTCATTCCCAATTACGGTTTTGACTTTATGTGATTACACAGGCTTATATATAGAACCGAAAAGATGGACAAAGGGGAGGTGCAGTCGAAGTTGCTGTTTAGAATCAGTCAGTTAATAGCTTGGCTCCCGACTGGACTAATTGGTAGTTGTAAGGAACAATTCGAACAGGATTGGATCACGGTATGATCTTTATCGAATGGCCATGGACACTACACCTCGCGATAGTACGTACCTACGTTGCAGTACGAACACCCAACCTTTTCGTATGGTCTTCACCCATGTCCAACTGTAGCTAAGTGTAATCGACGCCATCTATGTCCACCGGTGAAGATCCTACCAAACTTCCGTTTCCCTGCCCTTGATTACACAGAGCTACCTCTTTAAACGTGCCCTGTACGATTCCGGCCGTTTCTCCCCGTCCCTTCGTTCCGCGTCTTCTTTTCCATCCCCCCCCCTCCTCTTCTCTCCCTAGCATCCCCACTGCGGCCTTCCTTACCTCCAGGACCTTTGACATCAGACCACCAACCACCTCTTTAACCCGTTCACCCGTCCCCGGGCACGCAGTATACGCCTCGACCCCCAACCTCCTCGCGAACTCGTGGGCTCGCTCCGCACCGCGCCGCCGAAGACATGGATCAGGACTTCAAGAGGCCTTACCTTCGACATTGCATAGTGAATAGTCTTGCCACTGTTTATCTCTTGCTGCAGTAGAATCAACCGAGTTACTTAGGTTTTATAAAAAAAAAAAAAAAAAAAGACGAGATGATCTCACCATCTTCCACTGCGGGTTGAAGACATCTAGCCTCGCGCAGCCTTATGTCACAGAGACCAGCAGTACATAGCCCTATTAGTGAGCGTGTTATTCACATACATAGCTTCAATATTGGACAAGTTAAAATGTTGGCGACGCCGCAACTGGTCATATGTGTTGTATACAACCGTCATTACGAGATAGGCCGACAAACAAGTCTGGATAATTCCAATCTCTGCGGAGATATCTACCCAAGATCCCCATCATCCCAACATGACTCGTAAACCATAAGGTGATCAAGCGCAGCTCGTCAAAACCTCAGCAGGGGCTGTTATTACGACGCACCCTCCTCCACCAGCCCACGAACTCGGCCGGCTGAAGCCCAGGTTCTATTCCGTCCCAAACCCGGTATTGCTTAGAACAGGCTCTTGAGCCCCTCGATGGTGCCCGTGAAACCGACAACCTCGTTCTTGTCGATCCCGAGCTCCTCGGGGCTGATGAAGCTGTCATCCACCTCCCACGGGTCACACAGCTCACCGAACTTGAACTGCAGCGCAAGCTACACACAACCGTCAGTCCCACACTCACGCCCATCACAAGAGCAGACAAGGCGCCCAGCGCCGGAAGAACTCACCTCGGTACCCGGCGGGCCCCAAATCTCGGTCCACTGCTCCGGCATGCAGGGGATGTACTCCCCCTTGTGGCCCGTGATGCGGCACCACTCCTCCATCATCTGGCGGAACGACCACTTCTCGAGCGCGACGTTGGCGTACTTGCCGTAGCTCGCGGGCGCACTGGCGATGGACTGGCGGACCCAGATGCCCGGGTTGACCGACATGTCGCCGGAGAGGAGGACCTTGGCGTCCGGGTCGGAGGCGACGAGCTGTATGTACTTTCCGGTGCCGGGCTACATGTCCGAGAAAAGCTCAGTACTCACAATCTCACACAATTCTCACGCGCACCACCAAATCATAAACGCATCACCAAATCACCCCCAAACGCAGGCGCAACTCACCACCTCAAACGGCCGCAGGAACGGGAAGAACGCCATGTTCTGCGGGTAATACCCAAGGTAAAGGTACGTCGTCTTCGCGGCGAGCTCCGGCAGCTCCGTCTTGATCCTCTCGTCGATGTTGGCCTTGTAGTCCATATGCGGGGTAAGGTGCTCGCCCTTGAACCTCCGCTTGGCGCTCGGGGTGGTGGACCAGAGGTAGTGCTCGAGCGTGGGGAGCTGCGCGGCGGCGGCGCGCGCGAGCTTCATGCCCTGCTCCTCCTCGATCTCGCCGGATTCCTCCGGCGACTTGCCGCCGAAGAGGTGCTCCCACCAGTTGGTGACGGCGAAGACGGCGCTCACGCCCTATTGAGGGTGTCAGACGGGGTTAGGTCTCGGTGCCGGCATGTGGTCCCAGTGGGTGAGGTAGAAGGTATCATGAGGGGCAACAGGCCGTAGGGGCCGGGGCGGGGTGCCTCACCTCGAACGCCTTCTTCAGCGACTCCTCATCGTCCATATCTGCCTGCACAACCTCAATACCCCTCTCCGCGAGTTTCTTCGCCGCCTCGCTCTGCGTGTTCCTCGTCACGGCGCGCACCTTCCACCCGGGCGTCTTGCTCATGACGTTCACCACGCCACCACCCTGGGAGCCCGTGGCGCCCGTAACCGCGATGATCTTGGTCATGATTTCGTAATCCGTGAGTTACTCTCTTTCTTACAAGGGTATGAGCTGGGGTGGAGAATAGGGGGTTGCGTTGGTTGCAGACGACGTTTGGTTCGTGATGGGACGGTACGAAGGGAGTCGGAAGTATCAGGATCGGCTGGCGAGGTTAGGAGCTGCAGCGGCGAACGCTTAATACTGGGTTAATCTTTCGAGACCGCGTCCGCAGGGAATCGCGGGGAGGGGGGGTGGACGGGACCGCGGTATAAACCTTCGCGCCACAAAGAGTGTCGGCCGGTAATGAGCTGTTCGGAGGACCCTCCACATTGAACGAACGACCCCTCCACGCTGCGGTAACCACCTCGGCAATGCCACGTCGCGGGGTTGCTGTGGGACCCACGAGTCAAAAAGTTGCGGTCTGGTTGGGAGGAGAGAGTCAGGATCCTTGTCGTGTGCTCCACGGTTGTGGGGCCTCTGGTGCGGATGGGGTCACCGCTTTGTTGCTGGGTGGGGGATATGGGTGCGATATAGATAGGGGTAGTAATAATACCGCAGGGGCCCGAGGTCACGGTAACGAGGAACAACGGCCCACCCTTGGCAGCACTGGTCACCCTCATGTCCGATACAGATAGCCATTGCAACGAGCAAGTTCACGCATAATATCCACACAGGCAGTAGGACGGGCCGGGACCGTTAGTACGCCCTTAATCGCAACCCCGCCCGGAGCTTTTGCTCTTCTGTTTCCCGCCTTGGGCTCCGTTAGCTGGCGGGAGGGTATCGACCCGACCCGTCAATGGCGTCCTGCTTGGTGTGTCTTGACGTTACATCGGTACCAAGCTAGCGGAACCGACTCTTCATGGCATCCGGTCTAGCAGGGGTACGTGTGGGGCTGGAGTGGGACGACAGACAGAAACGTCCGTTGGCCAGACAGATCTTCATCTCTAAAGTGGGGACACCGCAGAGCCTATGTCTCCTTGAGCTCGGCCGAGTCCCCTGCCGCAGAAGGCATCGTTGCCCCTCCCCCAGGAGGGCCCTTGATGGGCTCACCGCCGATCCCGCGGACACCACGCCCTCCAGCAAGCTATTATCGATCTCGTACGGAATATGACTCGTCGGACCCGGATGAGGGGTAATATGACGGCGGACCCATCTCGAGAGCTCGCCCTTGCCGGCCCCCCGTGAAATGCGGGGAGGTGTCTAAAGCTCTTCCGTCACCATCACGGACCTCGCCCGCTCAAAACGAACTCTTTTCCGCACGTCTCCTGAAACACGCCCGCTTCCTGTCCTCAGAATCACCCCTCCATCCGAAACGACCATGGGTTCCGCCGCGCCGTCAGACAAGAAGGTGGCCATCATCACCGGCTCGACGGTTAGTCCAACCACACGGATGAACAACGGACCCGGGTGCCGTATGAGTATGCTAACCCCGTACCCATAAACAAAGAGCGGGATAGGCCACGACCTCGCCAGGCACCTGCTCCCCCAGGGCTACAGGATCGTCATCTCCGGCCGCCGCGTCGAGCAGGGCGAGGCCATCGCCAAGGAGCTCGACCCTTCGGGCGAGACCGTCACCTTCGTCCAGTGCGACGTCTCCTCGTACGCCTCGCAGGCGAAGCTATTCCAGGCCGTCTGGGAGAAGTGGTCGCGCGTCGACGTCCTCATTGCCAACGCGGGCTTCATCGACCGGGGCTCCATCTACGACTTCGCGGGCCGGTCCCGCGCCGTGACGGACCTGCCCCCTGAGCCGGACCTGGGGTGCACCGACGTCAACTTCAAGGCCGTCATCTACGGCACCAGGCTCGCGATGCACTTCATGCGGCACAACCCGACGCCCGGCGGCAAGATTGTCGTCACGGGCAGCATGATTGGCATCCACCCTTGCCCTACCTTCCCCGAGTACAGCTCGGCCAAGGCGGGCGTCATTCAATGGTGCCGCACCATGGCGCCGCTCCTGCTCCAGAAGGAGAACATTACGATTAACTGCGTGCTCCCCGGCGCGTACGACACGCCCGCGTTCCCGGGCTTCAGCGTCGCCTTCCTCCCTGAGCAGTACGTCCCGTCCCACGTTGCGGCCCCGTCTTGCCGTGAGCAAAAGCCATGCTAACCGCACCGCAGCCTCACCCTCACGGAGTGCCTCATGTCGGCCTACGACGAGTTCCTCAAGGACGAGTCCAACACCGTCACCGGCAAGGCCGTCGAGACGGGCCACGACAAGCTGTACTACTACGACGTCCCCGAGTACAAGAGCGGCGGCGTGGCGTACCGGAACACGCTGGTGTACGAGCCGTGGTTCAACATCCTCCACGGCGAGAGCAGCGGGCTGGAGAACGCCCTCAAGGAGTCGCCCCGGGGGAAGACGAACGGCGCGTGAAGGAGGCAACTGCGTTGGATACCCATTATTAGCCTTGGAGCCGGGGGGAGCGGCCCCGTCCCGGCTTGACTCGCTCTTGAGCTAGAGCGCCGATTGATCTGCAAGTAGGACCCGGCAATTCCGTGCCGATAAAGAATACGATTAAATGCCTGAATTACCCATCGGCACTAACCCCCGTCCCACTCGGTAGATGACCTGCCACGATCGCATCACAAATCCCCGATTCCTTGGATTGCACCCCAGCAACTGTGCCGCAGAATCCAAACCACAAACCCGGCGTGCCGGAAGCGAGGGGCAGTGCCCCCCTTCCAACGTTTCAGAGGGACCGGCAGGAACCCTGCTCACAAGTGGGTCGTTCCTCATAACGGCGTTGCATCGCCCGAATATTTAGTGGGGTTTGATCCACAACCCGGCTCAACGGGTCCACTATAATCTCATGCGGGGTTCCGCCTTTGGCGAGTGCTCCGGAGCCGGGGTTTGCTTCTTTTCCGCATCTGACAAGTTTCAAAAAAGCACAAAAACCCGAATATTTGGTACCGAGGATGGGGTCCGGAGCAGACCCGGCAGGCAGGCCCAGGCGTTATATAGTAAGGGCATATCCCAGCCGCCAGCTGCAGTTCTTCCTCGCAGCGACGGGAGACACTACAAGTCTGACAAGTTCAGTACGCGGTAGCTCATCGGCCTTTAGCAACGCCGTTACGTGTAGCGCCGCGCATTTCGGGGCTACGGCGGTTCAAACCCGCCTTTATCCTCGGTCCCAGCCTGAACCATTCCCATCTTCGTTAGTCCTTGCGAGAGATTTTCCACAAGCAGGGAACATGGCCTCACGCCATAGCTAGCACCAGGACCTGCACCCACCCCGTGGGAACATTCCCTCCGGCTCCCCCCATTCCCGCCTGCCACTGGCAACCCTAGATTCTTTACGAGGACGGAAAGTAAGCCCACTGGCATCGCCTCAACGGCAAAAGCGGCGCGAAGGATTTAGCGTCTCCACAGCGGGATCTGATATGTGACAGGAACGCCTCGCATTAAACCGCTTCAAGAACAATGGGCCGAGGATTTTGTAATATTCCCTCGCACAAAACCCCCAAAATCGGAGACCTCGGTGGGGGGTGGGCCGGATCGCGCCAAGGAGCCACCCTCGGCTCCCTTTAACCCCTCCCCTTTCAGTGTTAGTGGGGTTTCGGCTTAAGCGAGGACGCATCTCGCCAAGGACCTTGGACCCCGGGCACTAGCCCATCCTAGCCCTTCCGTCCGTGGACCGGTCCGCACCACGTTGCTCCCTCGCACTATCCCCGGAACGAGCTTGTCATTTACAAGTACAATAATCACGCGCCGTAAAGGTCGCGGAGCGGCGACAGTCGCGATCGGCGCCAAGCCCCCGTTATAACGTAAAATCATGCGCCCCCAAGGCCTGACCTCGGGGCTGGTACGGTATATGATATCTGATAGTCTATTCCCGGCGGCGATCATGGGCCACCGGATACGCGGGGGATTGCCGCTCTCTGTCCCGAGAGGGGCGCCTGTTATATCGGACCCGCCTCGGGTCTGCCAAGGACGATTGGCGCTCCGTACCTGCAGCGTGCGACATCTTCATCCTGCGTGGTCCGATCCAGGTGTGGACTCCTTCCACTTGAACGTGTACGAGGTAGCCAAGGAGGATCGGGTGGAAGGACCCCGGCCCTCGAACCGCGGGAGAAGCTTCGCTGCCAACTACTCGGTACCGAGTAGCAACTGCCCTCCGCCACACAGAGGCAGGAAAAGCCCCCGGCCGCAATTCCCGCCGGGACCATATCCTCCTTTCCCCGGCTGCTACGAAGGCCCTAGTGGATCCACTCCCGTCTCGCCTCGCCGCGGGCCCCGCCCAGGATGCGCCGGAGCCTGAGGAAACGTGCCCCGTTTAGATCCTCGTCATAATACCACCAAGGCCAGGGCCGTATCCGCCTTCTCCMGCGCACACCCCCCCCCCCCCCCCCTCCCCCCCCCCCC